>JAXIVJ010004327.1:0-84097 GCA_036785665.1 Chirona hameri | reverse complement strand
GTAAGCAGACTTGTCAACGATTCAATGTGAATCGACTACTTTTGATTGAATCATTCTTATTTTAAATGACTCACTCATGAATCGATTCACCTCATGCGCAACCCTGTTGTTAGTCACTGATTGAATCATTAATACAGAGAGAATAGGCTGATTGAATCATTCATTGCTCAAATAATCATTCTTTGTTGGTCGAACAGCATAAACTGTCCCAAAAATATGTCAGCGGCCCAGCATTTATCTGTGCTGCACTTAATGGCCAATTATATGAACTCTGTGTCATGAGCTATGGCCTGTAATTCATCTCTGCGTGAAGAAAGCGAGGCTTTGTGTCCAACTCTAGTGGGCACAAAGCCACTGTTCAATCAGCCCTAACTAGGTACCTTGGTACTGGTATGGTTAGGGGTAGGTATCTAAGTACTTAGATAAGGTAACTAACTCATACTTCGGTTCATTAACCACACAGTACACGCACACCTTTTTCACACGAAACATTATCAAAAGGTACCCACCTATTCCTAATTTCTAGGCTATATATACCATATCAAAAACTGAATCATAAACAAACATTTGCATGACCTCCGCATGTCCCAAATATCACTGTCGCATCTGCGCCGCTTTATTCCACATCATGCTTTATAAAAAACTAATGCAAAATCAAAATAAATTTTATATTCGCTTAAAAAGGCGAAACGTAAAGTCATTATTGCTTTTGGAACTTGGAATTTGCAATCATAATCAATATTATAAATATAATTTTATAATCAAAATAAACAATCTATTTCTCATTTTAGCAAATGTCCTGCAATTGGCGTCGTGCCCTTTTTGGCCGCCCGCTGCTTTTATCTAACTAACCTAACTATTTTCATAATTCAATAACAACATTACATGACGTCATTTAAATTTCTACAAGGGGTTTGAATGACTGCAAACTGCAAAGAGAGCTGTCTGGCATTAAGGATAGTTATCCACATTGCGAGTCGTTGTAAACCAATAATTCATGAACCACTCATATTAGTCGTGAGTCACTGTGAATCGACTCACCATGACCAGTGTTAATGTTGAGTAATTGAATCAAGATTCAGTCATTTATTATGGCAATGTTGAGTGATTGATTCATGATTGAATAATTCATTATGGTAATGTTGAGGGATTTAATCATGATTGAATCATTCATTATGGTCCGTGAATCACTGTGAATCGACTCATGACAAATATGAATCATTGACAAGTCTGCTTGTAAGACACATACAATTACATGACTTTATCTATTAATGACATTACTATAACATGGTAGACGGTCGTAGATATTACGAGGGCAAAACAGTCCTTCATAGCTCGTTCAACCAACTACGAGTGAAAAGGTTGTAAGAGGATACAAACGACTCGTGATATTAACGACTCAAAACGCTGTTTTAAAACAAGGCAAAGGGTATGCGGATTTACGCTAAACTTGTATGCTTGTAAAAGTGGCAAACGCTTGTTGAAATGAGTTTACAGTGATACAGGGTGCTGCATTGGCAATGGAGGCGTTTGCCACTTTTACAAGCATACAAGAGGCGGCGTGCGGCTCGAGCCAAAGGTGCTGGTCCCGGTATGAGGTGTTACAGTTGGTAGGTTATGTTCTGCTCAATCATTCTCGCATACTTGTAAGAACAGTTTTGAATTGTAATTCATCGCATATTAAGCAAGTTGGTATTTTGCTAATAAGCAGGTTGCCGATGTTGTCGATGTTGGTCGATGTTGGTAAATATTGGTCGATATTGGTCGATGTTGGTCGATATTGGTCAGGAAGTTT
Source organism: Chirona hameri (assembly GCA_036785665.1). Taxonomy (NCBI): domain Eukaryota; kingdom Metazoa; phylum Arthropoda; class Thecostraca; order Balanomorpha; family Balanidae; genus Chirona; species Chirona hameri. Next base: position 82,302 of record JAXIVJ010004327.1, on the reverse strand, counting down.
ATTGAACTTTGTTCTAACATTTGTCGCGTGCTGTTTGTTCCTGTTTACATAAGCGGATCTGTTTGCAATACATGGTCCTGTTGAGACGACATCCCGACTTTGTCGGCTTAGCGACTACACACCATGCGACAGTGTATGACAGAAAACTGCGGCAGTCAGCTAGGCATCGGCAGCCTGCAATAATCTAGCTGACGACTTCCCGATCGCGCAAAGAAGTCAACGACTTCGCTGACGGATGACATTATAATGTCATCCGTATAGGACATATAGGTCAGACATAAAGGTCTCGCGGTAGGCCTCGCACATGATCAGCGCCTCCATCCGGAGCTCGGTCATTGTCGCTCGGAGAGAGGATAGCGTCTGCTCCACCTTACTGAACACCCTCTCCGCCTCCGCCGCTGTAATCGGAAGGACGGCAAGGACCTACAGGACAGGGTCGGATCTAGGATTTTTTCAAGGGGGGGGGGGGGGGGGGGTGGCGGCAGGGCATAGGGGCGCATTTTTTCCCCGGGGAACAGGGGCACATTTTTTCCGGGAAATTGGGGCGCCGTTTCTTCAAACATGCACAGGGGCGGATCTATGATTTTTTTTCTCCGAATGGGGTGGGCGGTTGACCCAGGGGGCGGCATTTTCGTGGTCAAAAGGGACCCCATGGGTCTAGAGGGGCGTTAAATGTTAATTAATAACATACATTTTCCTGCATTTTTTTAAAGTTCTCTTACGCTTACTCATTTGCAGTTTGTCACTTCGAAAAACAAAATTATAGATGTATTTTTTTTAAATGACACTGAATTTATTTGTATAGCACTCTCACATGTAGGTATGCCGTCCGTCAGTAGCACGCATTTTTGTCAGTAGCACGTATATTTGAGTGCGATCATGGATGTGACTAATTCTGTCACAGCTAGGTCACTCACCTCTCTCTGGCCTGCCGAAATATACCCCCCCCCTCTCTCTCTCCTCTCTGACCTGCCAAAATGCCAAAATCAACCCCCCCCCCCTCTCTCTCTCTCCTCTCCGACCTGCCGAAATCTACCTAGCTCTATCTCTGCTTGAATCTATCTCTGATGGAAGTGGTAGACATTATTGTCTACCACTTCCATCAGATGCCGACGCTTCCATCTCCCACAGACGAAGAGGCACCTCTCGTCCTAATTCCATCATAGCCATGTCGTTGCGGTGCTTGTTGAAGTCCTTCCCCTTAGCGAATTTGACATTCGCGCCCCGCCTGACTTCTTCTAGCACCAAGAAGAGTTAGCCGGGAGAGATGTTCGAGTTGATGTATGGGGCTGGCGCCGCGACTCGTGCTAACTCGTCCTATTTACCCTTGACTGGGATGACCTGCGTCGGCGGCAGCGGCCTGAGTAAGATGAAGTCAATGCGCGGGAGGACCGTGCCGAAAGTTTGTGACACGTAAATCCTTCGACTATAAATTCCGCCTGTCAGCAAATATTGCGCGATCGGATATGGTCCATGCAAATAGCTCTGCTTAGCGAAGGGCGCCGACATCATGGTGTGGGCGTGAAACGCATTCAAACGTACGGTTTGAACCAAACACAAATATGCGTTCAGCTTTAGCTGACAGCACGAGGATAGACCGTTCACCGTGAGTCCAGGAGCTTTCCCGTCTCGGCATACAACTTTTTTTTAGCGGGAAAGTCATTTAGGGTAGCCCCTGCCTCGTCCGGAGTGATCAACTCATTCTACCTCAATTGAAGGAATAGCATCACATAAACTATTGGTCTTCTTGTCTCCCATCAGTGACACTCAGTGGCGTGCGTATAAATTCACAAAGGGTCGGCTTCAGGGCCATCACTCGGTCTGAGGGGCTCTAGGTCTGAGGGAGCCCAATGTCAGCCTGAGGAGACCCTTTGCCAGCCTGTAGGCTGACAAAGGGTTCTGATTGTTCCGTTCCTGTTCTGTTCCGTCTGAGGGGCCTTTGGTTGGCGTGAGGGGCCCACGGTCGGGTTGAGGGGATCTTCCGGCGCCCCGAATTGGGATCTTGGTCGGCCTGATGGACCAACAGTCAACCTGAGCGGTCCTCGGTCGGCTTGAGAGGACCTCGATCGGCCTGAAAGAGAACTCGGTCGGCTTGAGCGGGAACCCCTGTCGACCTGAGGGGCCCTCGTGCGGCATGAGGGGCCCTTTAGATGATTTCTAGCCTGATAGAACCCTTGCCATGCCTGAGCGGGTCCCAGGCTGGTCTGAGAGGGCGATTGTCGAGGCCTGAGAGAGCCTCGCACCTCCGGCGGTCACAGGCCGGAGGGGCTCCGTTACTGGCCGGAAGGGTGCCGCAATTGGCTCTAGATGGGCACCGTCATTGGCCGAAGGGGCACTGTAACTGGCCGATTGGGCGTCGTCACTGGCCGCAAGAGTGCCGTCACTGCCGGAGAAGTGTCATCACTGGCCAGATGGGCGCCGTCACTAGCCGAAGTGGCGCTTTCACTGGCTAGAGGGGCGCCGTCATTAGCCGGAAGGGCGCCGTCACTGGGCAGATGGGCGACGTCATTAGACGGAGGGGTGCCGTCACTGAACAGCGTGGCGCTGTCATTGGCTAGAGGGGCACAGTCACTGACGGAGGGTCGCCGTCATTTGCCGGTGGGGCACCGTCACTGACCGGAGGGGCGTCGCCATTGGCTGGAGGGGTGCAGTCACTGGCCGAAGGGGCGCCGTCATTTGCCGGTGGGGCACCGTCACTGGCCGGAGAGGGGTCGTCACTGGTCAGAGGGGCGCCGTCACTAGCCAGAGGGGCGCCGTCATTGGCCAGAGGGGCGCCGTCATTAGCCGGAGGGGGCGCCGTCTATGACAGGGGGTTCCGTCACTGGCCGCAAAAGCACCGTCACTGGCCGGAGGGGCGTCCTCACTGGCCGGAGGGGCGCCATCACCTGACCATAGGGTGGCACATGGCTAGGTAGCGGCATCTGACCTAAGGGCGGTGCCCCACCAGAACGCGGTACGTGACCTGAGGACGGGACCTGGCCTGAGGGCGGTACCTGGCTTGAGAGCGGCACATGACCTGAGGGCAGCACATGACCTGAGGGCGGCACATGATCTGAGGGCGGCACATGACCTGAAGGCGGCACCTGGTCAGGGGCGGCACCTAACCTGAGGGCGACTCCTGATCTGAGTGCAACAAATGGCAAATACCAAACCCCGTAAGCATGTCTATTTCAGCGCCTTCGGCGCGGAAATAGACATGCTTGGGACGGAAATTGATCTGCTTACGAGCAGGCGCGTAACCACCACTGGGGTCACTGGGGATCAGTCCCCAGTACAATTTTCGGATTTTAACATTACGTCTATGGGTGTTGCATGGAAATAATCGACTTCAAAGTGCCTCCGTCCCCACCTACTTTCGGAAGGTCGTTACGCCCATGCTTACGAGGCCATTCCGCGCCTTCGGCGCGCGGGGGGGGGGGGGGGGGGGCGGTGGCCGCCCCCTGTATCCGCCCGCAGGGGGGAGGGAGGATCCGCCCCCTGTATCCGCCCCTGATACAGGAAAAAGGATGGATTTGGACTGATTGTTCTAATGTAGACTTGCTTGACGGAAATGGAGCTGGATAGAAATAATTAAATAAGGACACCTGTAAACGTGATAATTATTAAACTTATAAATTACCCCTCGCCCTGGTGGGGGTCATTTGTCTTTTTTGGGGGGGGGAGGGGGGGGGGGGGCAAAACATAGTGTGACCCCCATTGAACTGTCTTGGGAGGGGGGCATGGGCCCGTTGCCCCCATGTATCCGCCATTGTCAATAACCCCAAGCGATGGGATCACACAGGGCGCCGTCAGAATGTGCCACCGCATACACGAAGGGCGAAGACATTCATCTTAGGAGGGGGAGGGAGACAGGCAAACACGGCCACACAATCTGAAGCATAGTCACTATTGAGTGAATTTGTATGTATGTTTGGTTATGTGATGCAAATAATATTTGCAAAAATACATATTTGCCAAATATGTATTTTTGCCTCCTGTACCTTTTAATAAATGCTTCAAACTGCTGAAAGTAGTGAAAATGTCCAATGTTCATCTGAAAGGAAATGTCTAGCTCATTTTAGGAAACCTCTGTTTAAAGGGACTATCCCACCTTAACATTATATTTGAGTTGAGATAGCCGTTTTTATGGTTAGGCATTGAAATTAAGTATGGTAGCAGTTAAAACAACCACTATGATATAATCAAAAAGATATTCGAGTTTGATTTTGACATCTGTAAAAAATAAGGCCCATGTGTATTTGAATAGGGACTCTAAACCGACAGCGTCGTCTCTTTACCCAACTGGTAATGATAGTCAACTTGTTTTAAGGTCAGCCTTGGAATATTTTCGTCTTTCATTGCTCGATTCCCGGGTGGTTCGCAATCTAAGCCAATCTAGACACCGGGTGGTTTCTCTTTTTCTGCGCAATAGATGTCGACAAAAAATTGTGCCTATATTTGGCAGCACAAAGGATTTCCCTGTTATTAAAAAAAAATATGACGTCACCAACCCAACTTTTCGCTTAAAAACTGAAAGTTGAATATCTTCCCAGATAAGATTTTTTTTCAGAAAAAAGTTCACGAACATGTTCAGCTGACCTCGCCTGACATGTAGACATGCAAGTAAGTGTGATTCGACAACTTTCGAACAGGTGGGACAGTCCCATTAACCCGCGACTTACTGGGGGGGGGGGGACAGTCCCTTTAAGTGAACCCGGACTTACTATGCAGGTGGGACAGTCCCTTTGAGTGAACATTTAAGCGAAGACGAGCACAGAAGGCGAATCAGATTCTTCAGATGATGTTGGACAGGGCGTATTTTAAGGGATTTTGATTGGGGTGGCAACTCGGCGATCAGGAGCGCCATCGCTCAAAGGGGGCGCCATCGCCAAAAACGCCAAGGGGGCCCACTGGCGGATCCAGCCTCTCTGCGTGAGATCTTTTTGTGGCAAAATGGTACTCCCATTTTTTTTCCCGCGGATTTGGACGGTCACCTTATTTTGCATTCGAGCTTAAGAAATTCACTTAAAAAATTGATTTGGTGGATTTGTTCTCGATTTTTTCTTCTTCTCGCGTTCCCAATTTATCATAAAATCGTAAAAATTGTCTCTGCAGCAGTCAAAATCCAGCTATCCACAGTTAAAAACCGGAACATTTCGCGCTGCTTCGCGGCATGACACAACTTTCGCATTTGCTTATACAAATTTGGAAAATGGTAAAATGAATTCCATTATGTGTCTGGCAGAGGCTCTCTTTGACGGTAATTGCTGGCACTGTCAGATCCAGGGGGCATCAGGGGCAAGTACCCCCGCCCCGCAGCAATCTGGGAGGGGCATTCAATACAAGTACCCCACCCGCGCTTCCCTGCACTGAACGTGAAGAACAATAATCTTTGGAGAAAACTGAATGAAAACGGAAGTTTTTTCTCGAGTGATTGAATTTGAAGTTTGTATATATCCCCTTCTTTCAATGATAGACAAATCAGCGCACCTGAAGCAATTCAAGCAGCCCCGGTGACACTTAACCCGCGCCCCGCTGGGGAGGGGAGGGGGACAGAATCTGCCCCCCTCCCGGATTTGCTCAATAAATTGAAAACAATGATGGATATCAACGTCACACTTTCAGTACCTTATGCTGCATCAATTCTACGTCTTCTCACCAAATTCCAATGAAATTGATGTAGTATTTTGGGAGATACTGACGTTTTAATGACGCCATGGCATGCCATTTTTGGTGGAAAAACGATAAATGTTTGAACAATCATAGACAATAGTTTTAAAGCAAATTGCAAATAAAAACGTCAAAAGAAAGAAAATGTAATTCTCTTCACAATGGCTATCTCGGATCTTCGAATTTGTTTGTTTTTTACCCCAAAAATGAAAAAGAAACTTTTTTCGGAAAAAAATCCACAAAATCAATTTTTGCGACTTTTGTCAAGCTCGAATACCAAAATAAGGTGACCGGCCCAAATCCAAGGAGAAATAACAATGGGGGTACCTTTTTCCACAAAAAGATGCTTCCCCACGGAGAGCGGGTGGATCCGCCAGTGCATGTAGCAAAAGCAAAGTATGAATGCAAACAAATGCAATAATGGCGCGGCGCGGCAAAACACGGCAGAAATAACGCAAGCAAATCAAAGCGTAATGTAAACAATCGCCACACAACACCTGTAACACCACCTGTGATTGAACTTTCACTCAACTGACGACGAACAAAAAAAGGATCTCAAGATATCTTTAAGACACTTCTGAGTTAGGTAACAAACTAAAACTATCTATTTCGGTTTCTTATGTTTACGATCATCTACAGTCACCAGGGGCGCAACCAGACCTTCAGAAGGGGGGGGGGGGGGGGTGCGCAATCCAGTCATGGTGGGCCCCTGGGAAAGAGACCTCCCCTAAAAATATATATTCTCCGCAGGCGCGGATCCAGGATTTCGGTCAGGGGGGGGGGGGGGGTGACATACAAAAAGTTGCGCCCTACGGGCGCACTTGGCGGGCGACACATGGGCGAGACCCGGCTCGGGAGGGGGCGCGCGCCCAAGCCCCCCCTTGATCCGCGCCTGCCCCTGGATATGAAAAAACTCTACGGATTTCGGCCACTTTATTTTGTGAGGCCCCTTTTAAAATATTAATTTTTGATTAGCTGCATTGGACCAGGACCTTCAGTATGGGGGGCGGCATTTGCTTCTGGGGACGCCTATTGTCCGGTTTAGATAGCGTATGTTCCGCTCCATGGAGGCGGCATTTACTAATGGGCAATGTGCATTTGTCCAATTTAAAGGGCACCTGTTTAACCCCGTGGAGTCGGCATTTGCTTATTGTCCGGTAGGGCGCCTGTTCTGCTCCGTGGGGCGGCATTTGCTTCTAGTGGCGCCTATCCTGTTCCTAAGTCGCCATTTACTTCTAGGAGTGCTAATTGTCAGATTCCCGGGAGTGCCTGTCAGTGGCGTGCGCAGAAATTCACAAAGGACCAGGCCATTGCCTTGAGGCTCAAAGGGCGCCACCCGATCGACAGGGGCGCCATCAATATTGGTGACAATTTTGCATGGGGGCACCTCAACTCCCGCACCGTGCGGGAGGAGAGCCCCCCCCCCGTCCCCCGTCACTAGCCGGAGGAGCGCCGTCACTGCCAAGGGGCGTGTCACGGGTAGAGAGGGGCGGTCACTAGTCGGAGGGGCGCCGTCACTGACCGGAAGGGCGCCGTCACTATATGGAGGGGCGCCGTCACTGGCCGGAGGGGTGCCGTCACGGTCCGGAGAGGGGCAGTCCCTAGTCGGAGGGACGCCGTCACTCGCCAGAGGGGGCGCAGTCACTGGCGGGAGAGGCGCCATCATTGTCCGGAGGGGCGCCGTCACTGGTCGGAGCACGGAGGGGCGCCGTCACTCGCCGGAGGGGCGCCGTCACTCGCCGGAGGGGCGCGGTCACTGACCGGAGGGGCACCATCAACGGCCGGAGGGGCACCATCAACGGCCGGAGGGGCGCCGTCACTGGCCGAAGGGGCGCCTTCACTGACCAGAGGGGCGCCGTCACTGGTCGGAGGGGCGCCATCGCTGCCTACATGGGCGTCTTCACTGGCCGGAGGGGCGCCGTCATTAGCCGGAGAGGCGCCGTCACTGGCCGGAGGGGCGCCTTCACTGGCCGGAGGGGCTCCGGCACTGGTCGGAGGGGCGCCGTCACTAGCCAGAGGGGCGCCGTCACTGATCGGCAGGGGCACCGTCACTATCTGGAGGGGCGCCGTCACTGGCCGAAGGGGCGCCGTCACTAGCCGGAGGGGCGCGGTCACTGACGGGAAGGGCGCCATCAACGGCCGGAGTTGCGCCGTCACTGGTCGGATGGGCGCCGTCACTCGCCGGAAGGGCGTCACTGGCCGGAGTGGCGCCGTCACTTGCCGGAGGGGCGCCTTCACTGGCCGGAGGGGCGCCATCACTGACCGGAGGGGCACCGTCACTGGTAGGAGGGGCGCCGTCACTGGTCCGAGGGGTGCTATCACGGCCCGGAGGTGCGCCTTCACTGGCCGGAGGGGCGCCGTCACTGATCGCCGATCGGAGGGGTGCCAGCTTTGCATGGGCGCCTCGGGTCCAAAGGACCAGGTCATGCCCTGAATGACCGTATACTCTGTACGCCGCTGGTGCCTGTCCTGTTGGCGGTGCTAATTGCAAACCAAAAATGGTCCGGGAGCGCCGGTACGGACATTCCGTACTGTCCGTATAGGTGGTTGCGCCCGTGCTGAAATGGACAGTATTTTAATTTTGATTGGCGTTCTTTGATGCGAAGAGGCGCCCTCATCTGCCGGGGGCTACTTTATCGCCGAGTGGAGCGTTTCAGCATCTTTTTAGCTGGGGTGGCAAAGTGCCGTCACTGGGATGGCATTCTTCATGACTGGGGTGGAAATTGCCACCCCAGTTACTATGTTAAAATACGCCCTGATGTTGGAGGATATGATCCAACAAAAGGTGAGTGGGTAATCGCAAGTAAAACATAAAAGCAGACCCATTTAGTGCATCAATCTGTCTGCAATTATTTACATCCGGGAACATGGAAAGGTTGGATCACGTCATTATGCCGTCATCTAAAGCCGGCCCGAGATTCGTGAACGGGGGCTGAGAAAGTTCCGCGTCACTCGGCACCGTGCTCTGCGCGCCATCTGTGGCGCATGACTCAAGCTGTAGTTTGCCGATGAGGCGTGATTGCCAGTGGCACTACTGTTCCGTGGATTCGCAGACTCGTAAACGCACCCACACCAGTGGCGGATCCAGGGGGGGGGGGGGCCGTAGGGGCTGAAGCCCCCTGCCTTAGAAAACGGCGCCATTTTTGTATAGGATTTGCCGGCGCCGAAGGCGCCGCAGCGTTTTCGGGAGGCTGCCAGGGCGCTCTTGCGTCTACCAACAGCATCGTAGCACTCTTGGAAGGCACCCTGGCACCCTCAGAAGACATCTTGCCGCCCTCACAACGCATTATGCCGCCCTCGGAAGGTACATCGCCGCCCTCGGAAGGCATTATGCCGCCCTCGGAAGGCACCATGCGCCCCCGTCAACGAGGAAATATGCCGCCCTCAGGCCTGAAGCCCCCTGCCTTAGAAAATCCTGGATCCGCCCCTGACCCACACCACAAGGCTGAAGGCACAAACGTGGTCGAAATTCATCAGAAACGGTTTCCTTCAATTTTTTTTTTTTTCTATCGCCACTGTGTGAAAACATGAGTAGGGTCAGGTATGTAGGTATACTTATGGCCAGAGAACGGGACGGAAACGGAACGGGACGGAAACGGGGAACGGGGAACGGGAACGGAACGGAGCGGAAACGGAACGGGAACGGAACGGGAACGGAAACGGGGGAAGGAAATGGGTCGGGAACGGGACGGGAACGGGACGGGAACGGGACGGGAACGGGACGGGAACGGGACGGGAACGGGACGGGAACGGGACGGGAACGGGACGGGAACGGGACGGGAACGGGGACAGACACAGACACGGGAACGGGACGGGAACGGGACGGGAACGGGCAAGACGAAGAGCGAATTTACAGAACAGGTGGGACAACGGAGCGGGAACAAAGTAAAATAACTAACAATGTCTGTCTGTCATTCCAGTGGCGCACCCGTGTATACGGGGTCTGATGGGGGCTGAGCCGCGGCTGGCGCTGGTGGCGGTGACCGTGGTCCTAACCCAGCTGTACCTGGGCTTCCTGCTGCGGGCCGCCAGCTGGCCAGCCGTGGTGGCCGCCGCCTACCTGATCGGCGGCTCACTCTGGCTGATCCAGTTCATCTTGCAGCACGAAGCGCTGCACCGGAACGTGTTCGGGCCGCGCTGGCCGCGACTCAACGACGCGCTGGCCTGGCTGGTGGGCGCGACGGCGCTGATGCCGTACCGGTTCGGCCGCCGGCTGAAGCACCTGGCGCACCACCGCTACCTGGGAGAGCCGGGCCGCGACGCCGACAGGCCCAGCGACCGCCAAGTGGCGTTCAGTCGGTGGCGCGGCGGCCGCCTCCTGCTGCTGCTGGCCGCGCCGCTAGCGTCGCGCTCGCGCCAGCTGCGCCAGCCGGCTGACGCGACGCAGGCTGCACTGCTGCTGGCCGGCGCGCTGCTGCTGGGTGGGCCGCGCACGACCGCCTACCTGGCGCTGGGTCCGCTGCTGGGCCGCACGCTGCACCCGTTCGGCGCGGCGCTGCTCTGCAGCCACTCATACGGCCCCGGAAACCAGGTGGTCACCTACAGCTACCGCGGCCCGCTCAACTGGCTCTTCCTCAACACCGGCTACCACATCGAGCACCATGACTTCCCGAGCATCCCGTGCAGCCGGCTGGCGCAGGTGACGCGAGCGGCGCCAGAGTTCTACGCCGGCCTGCCGCACGTCGACAGCTGGTTCACCTGCATGATCAACTTCTTGACGGGCGCCGACAGGGACCTCACCACCCGACACGACGCCTGACGGCAGCGCTGGACGCCGCACGCAGCAGCGACTGCCAGCGCATGGTGACAGCAGAGGTCAGGGCGAGAGCTGACATTTGGATTTGAGGTCGAGGACTCTGACATTTGCCTCGTGACAGGCTGGGAACACTTGACACTTGAGGCGGGACAGAGAGACCTGGTGACGGCTGACGGCGGCCACTGCGGGCAGCAGTGATCCAGGGCCGGGCGGTCGTGCTCGGCTCGACGTAGAGTTAACCCACGCCGTGCTCGGCGCCACCTTCGCCGTGCCTGGGGGGGGGGAGTGTGGTTGACGCCCCCTTGAACTCGGCTCCTATGGGACGTAGACAAACCCCAAAAACAATGTTTGAAAGATCGTCAAAAAGCATTTTGAAACTATTTCGGACATTTTGTTTATCAGGTCAATGTTGAGGTCACCAGAGGTCATCAAAGGTCAGATTTTTCAGTTTCTGGACTTCGCTTCGAACACCCCCAAATATCTCGGGGACTATGATAACTAGGAACAAACGGAACAAAGCAATAGAAAGCTCTTGAAAAATTAAATCGCAATTGGTATCCTCAGATTTTAGTTCAGGTCAATAGTTTAGGCTCCAGAGCTCATCAAATTTCAAAAAGGCTATTTTTTAGCAAAACAGTTTTCACAAATATATTTTCACCTAATCAAGATAAGGTAATAATTTTGACGCCATCGTGTTTGTCTCGTCAAGGCGCTTCGAATCATATTTATGATGACCAGGTTAAGTCAACTTCTAAATTTGACCTCAGGTCAAGGTGAAGTGGTGATCCAATTAGGTTATGTTGTACATTGGGAGACGAGCCTCGACGAGACAAACACATTGGTGCCAGTTTTACTTCTCTATCTTGATTTTGTCGAGTTATTGACAAAAACGTGTTGGTGACCTCAGATGACCTCAAATCCTGTAAGTACGAAATAAATCGGCCATAAACTGTGGCTGTGGTACAACCGGAAACTTGTTTGGATGTGGGGCCACGTAACCTGGCCTGGTGACCTGCCCCCTGCCCTGAGATGACCGGAGGTCACGAATTTCACACTATGTGGGTACTTGATGCCCGAACACCTGTGCCAAAAACGGCGGTACGCAGCGCCGCCGTTTTTTCGCTATCCTCGAAAAACTTGAGGGGGGCGTCTAAACGCCCCCCCCCCCCTCCCCCGGCACGGGTCGGGTTAAAGGGAATGTTTCACCTTTGTATTAGTTTTATACTGATATAATCATTATCTTGGGCCGTTATTGAAATGCATAAATTACTAAGGTGCAATATGCATAAATTACTAATGCATAAATTACTTTCCCAAAACTTAACCGTTTGTAAGCAATTTAATTTACCATTTGTAAAATGACCCCAGGCTGGTGCAGCTGCGGAATGGCTAACAGACACTTTTTCAGCCAATCCCACTTTATCAGCCAATCAGCGGCGGTCTATAGCTCAATAATTACGTCATTCGCCCAAATCTAAAAACTTAATTTGTATAAAGTTAAAGGGAGATAATCACCTCTTTCCACACAAATGGAGTTAGCACCTGAAATCGATAGACGAGACCAAAATATATTGTAAATTCATTACATTTTGCATATAGCAATTCCTACCAATATATATTTCAAGTCATATTTGATAAGCGTTCCACCCTTATATTTAGCAAGTACTCGGTAACTAATTCAGTAAATTAACCTCCCTACGCATTGCTATTTATCATGAAGGTATGCAATATGTTTCCTGCACTCCATCTTTTGGGATTATGTGCCAAACTCTTATGAACAATCAACAATTACCTTACTTATTTAGTGTCGGCGATTTGTTTATAAATGCCCATTCAACAACGTTGAACGGATTGATGCAAATGCACCAGATGTTGCGCTTTCCAATAGTGGAGGGAAAATACCGATCATTAATTTTCCCAAACTTCCAACTTCGAATGAGGGCATAATGGTATTTAATTCTTAAATTTAGATCACATCATTTTAATACCATAACGGTAGCCAAATAAATTGTTGCTAACAAAATCAAAAGGTGATTATCTCTCTTTAAAGAGAAAAAATCACCTTTTGATTTTGTTAGCAACAATTTATTTTGCTACTGTGAATATATTAAAATGTTATTATCTAAATTTAAGAATTAAATCAAATTATTCTCTAATTCAAAGTTGGAAGTTTGGGAAAATTAATGATCGGTATTTTCCCTCCACTATTGAAAAGCGCAACATCTGGCGCTTTTACATCAATCTGTTCAACGTTGTTGAATGGGCACTTGTAAACAAATCGCCGACACTAAATAGGTCGCCGTAGTCCGGCCGGCCGGTGCCAAGCAAACTGCCGATGTCAATGTACTTTTTTCAAATGATTGTTGATTGTTCATAAAATTGTTGGCACATATTCGCAAAAGATAGAGTGCAGGAAACATATTGCATACCTTCATGATAAATAACAGTGCGTAGGGAGGCTAATTTACTTTATTCGTTATCGAGTACTTGCTGAGCACCGACCGATATAAGCGTGGATCGCTTATCGGTAGGAAACTGCCAATATCTTTCGGTAGGAATGTTTATATGCAAAATGTGATGAATTTACATCACAGTTTGGCCTCGTCGATGGCAGGTGCTAACTCCATTTTTGTGGAAAAAGGTGATTATCTCCCTTTAAGTGATCTTTCGAGTGAAAATATCACCATCGTTTTCAGCAGCACTTACTTCATATTGTCTACTACAACCAGCGTATATTTGACAACTTTCAGAAAGGTGAAACATTCCCTTTAAGACTTGTGATACTGACGCTTGCCCTTGAAACTAACTCATTGAAATGGGCGCGGGAAGTTCTCTCACCGATAACTTTGCTGTATCTAGCAGGTGATAGAAGAGGTCAGGGCGAGAGCTGACATTTGAGGTCGAGGACTCTGACATTTGCCTCGTGACAGTGGATGCTGGGAACACTTGTGACACTTGAGGCGGGTCAGAGAGACCTGGTGACGGCTGACGGCGGCCACTGCGGGCAGCAGTGAGCCAGGGCCGGGCGGTCGTGCTCGGCTCGACGTAGAGTTAAGACTTGTGATACTGACGCTTGCCCTTGCAACTGATTCCTTGAAATGGGCGGGGAAGTTTGCTTACCGATAACTTCGCTGTTTAGCAATGCTACTTTCAGAGGTGAAAAAATGCGACACGCCAGCACGTTGCAAAATCAGCCATTAGATGTCGTTACCTATTTCCCCACACTGTCCCCATGATGCCTTGTTTAAAGTCTGAAGTTTTGTTGTTAGCAATTTAAGCTTAAAACAAAAGAGTGAAATAATTGTGTTTTGTTAGGCACAAAACAAAATACAACAAACAAAATACAACATTTGGGAAGTCTTACATAGCGGCACCTAGCGGCAAAGAGTTGCAAAATATCGACTTTTAGTGGGAGTCATTTGAGTGTGACTGAGTACTGAGTACTGAGTACTGAGTACTGAGTACTGAGTACTGAGTACTGAGTACTGAGTACTGAGTACTGAGTACTGAGTACTGAGTACTGAGTACTGAGTACTGAGTACTGAGTACTGAGTACTGAGTACTGAGTACTGAGTACTGAGTACTGAGTACTGAGTACTGAGTACTGAGTACTGAGTACTGAGTACTGAGTACTGAGTACTGAATACTGAGTACTGAGTACTGAGTACTGAGTACTGAGTACTGAGTACTGAGTACTGAGTACTGAGTACTGAGTACTGAGTACTGAGTACTGAGTACTGAGTACTGAGTACTGAGTACTGAGTACTGAGTACTGAGTACTGAGTACTGAGTACTGAGTACTGAGTACTGAGTACTGAGTACTGAGTACTGAGTACTGAGTACTGAGTACTGAGTACTGAGTACTGAGTACTGGGTACTGGGTACTGGGTACTGGGTACTGGGTACTGGGTACTGGGTACTGGGTACTGGGTACTGGGTACTGGGTACTGGGTACTGGGTACTGGGTACTGGGTACTGGGTACTGGGTACTGGGTACTGGGTACTGGGTACTGGGTACTGGGTACTGGGTACTGGGTACTGAGTACTGAGTACTGAGTACTGAGTACTGAGTACTGAGTACTGAGTACTGAGTACTGAGTACTGAGTACTGAGTACTGAGTACTGAGTACTGAGTACTGAGTACTGAGTACTGAGTACTGAGTACTGAGTACTGAGTACTGAGTACTGAGTACTGAGTACTGAGTACTGAGTACTGAGTACTGAGTACTGAGTACTGAGTACTGAGTACTGAGTACTGAGTACTGAGTACTGAGTACTGAGTACTGAGTACTGAGTACTGAGTACTGAGTACTGAGTACTGAGTACTGAGTACTGAGTACTGAGTACTGAGTACTGAGTACTGAGTACTGAGTACTGAGTACTGAGTACTGAGTACTGAGTACTGAGTACTGAGTACTGAGTACTGAGTACTGAGTACTGAGTACTGAGTACTGAGTACTGAGTACTGAGTACTGAGTACTGAGTACTGAGTACTGAGTACTGAGTACTGAGTACTGAGTACTGAGTACTGAGTACTGAGTACTGAGTACTGAGTACTGAGTACTGAGTACTGAGTACTGAGTACTGAGTACTGAGTACTGAGTACTGAGTACTGAGTACTGAGTACTGAGTACTGAGTACTGAGTACTGAGTACTGAGTACTGAGTACTGAGTACTGAGTACTGAGTACTGAGTACTGAGTACTGAGTACTGAGTACTGAGTACTGAGTACTGAGTACTGAGTACTGAGTACTGAGTACTGAGTACTGAGTACTGAGTACTGAGTACTGAGTACTGAGTACTGAGTACTGAGTACTGAGTACTGAGTACTGAGTACTGAGTACTGAGTACTGAGTACTGAGTACTGAGTACTGAGTACTGAGTACTGAGTACTGAGTACTGAGTACTGAGTACTGAGTACTGAGTACTGAGTACTGAGTACTGAGTACTGAGTACTGAGTACTGAGTACTGAGTACTGAGTACTGAGTACTGAGTACTGAGTACTGAGTACTGAGTACTGAGTACTGAGTACTGAGTACTGAGCACTGAGCACTGAGTACTGAGTACTGAGTACTGAGTACTGAGTACTGAGTACTGAGTACTGAGTACTGAGTACTGAGTACTGAGTACTGAGTACTGAGTACTGAGTACTGAGTACTGAGTACTGAGTACTGAGTACTGAGTACTGAGTACTGAGTACTGAGTACTGAGCACTGAGCACTGAGCACTGAGCACTGAGCACTGAGCACTGAGCACTGAGCACTGAGCACTGAGCACTGAGCACTGAGCACTGAGCACTGAGCACTGAGCACTGAGCACTGAGCACTGAGCACTGAGTACTGAGTACTGAGTACTGAGTACTGAGTACTGAGTACTGAGTACTGAGTACTGAGTACTGAGTACTGAGTACTGAGTACTGAGTAAGGCCCTAGACACTGGTTGTGTGGCTGGAAAGCATTTGAGTGTATGTTTTGTCCTTACTGTGCATTAGCGCTCAGTATAAACTGGTTTGTGTTCAACTCAGCTCAGCAATCGCGAAAATCGGAGGTTAAATTGTGTTGTCACATATGGGACAGCTTGCGTCGGTGACAGCTTGAGAGTTTTGTTTTCACCTCTGGCTACTTTACAGAAGCAGGGAGAGTGAGGGGGTTTGGCATTGATAGGTTTATGTGTTGCCTAATGCACCGTGATAGAGGAGATCGTTTCTGAAACTATTTATATTAGGGTTCTCTTTTTGTAAGTTTTGCATTATGTTCCGGGCCGCACCACCTGTTGTCCGGTGCAAAGAGTGTATTGTACCTGATAGCCGTTGTACCTGTGGTGCTTTAGCAATTAAAGCCCTATGCGATATTACAAAAGTCGCAGCTACGCGATTATATACAGGAAACGCACGACCGTGTTCGTTTCCCCGATATACAAAAAAAAACGTCGTCGGCGGCGGCTGGCGCTATCAGGGCGGCCGGCCGGTGGGCTGGGACCACCTCCCACCTACGGTGCATCCGCGGGCCCGCACGCCAAACGGGCCCGCGGGCCCGTATTGACGCCTGGCAGGCGCGGCTCGCGGCCAACCTCACGCCAAACCACTAGACGGCGGACGGCTAACTCAGGAAATACACTTTGGCGTGCTTTGTCGTCTTTGAGTACAGGACCGGACCTCGGGCAGAAGACCAAAGAAAGGACCGGACCTCGGGCAGAAGACTAAAACAGACGAAGGGCGCGGGAGGAGTGGAGACCACGTTACGCCATAGCTACGTAAATACGGTTACCAACAGCTACACGCTCACACTGTTCACCTTTCACGTCCTGCATTGAGCAGTGCTAATGGAACCTTACCGAAGCGTCGCGCCGGTAAAGAACTTTAGCACGAGACGGCCCGGCGGTTGCCGCACGGTGGCGACACCTATCGGACTAGCCCGGCGCGACCACTTACCGGGAGCGCGTTTTGAAGCCAAGGAGAATATCAAAAAAGCTAAACGAGACAGTTGCAGATTATTCCAATCAAATCAATCGGTTTACCCCCCCCCCCCCCCCCCCATCTAAAATTTGGTCACTTATTAACCCGCGCACTGCAGGGGGGGGGGGGGGGGATTACCGCCCCCTCAGGTTTTTCAAAGATAGCGAAAAAACGACGACGTTCAGCGCCGCCGGGTTTTGGCACACCTGTTAGGACATCAATTGCGCACACTTTGAAAACAAAATCAGCTCGGGTCATCTCAGGTCAGGTCACCAGACCAGGTCAAGTGACCCCACTTCCAAAAATGTTTGCAGTTGTGCCAAAGCCAGAGTTTTTCACCGATCAGTTTGACACTTACAGGATGTCATAAGGGCATAAGTCTTACGATTCGTTTATCTCGGAATTTGTATATCGGTGACCTAAGGTCAGGTCAATTTCGTAACCTCCCCATGATAAGTCAATGGGGAAATATACAAATGCTTCCTATGTCAAGGATATGCATGATATTAGTCCAATTACTTCTGGATCATGTTATTATAGGATATGCTTGATGATACAAGTGAAAGTTTTGTTCAGTGACCTCTATTGGGTCATTTGAGGTCATGCGAGGTCACCATCACCTTTTTGTAAATAACTCCGGACATAATGAAGATAGAGAAGTAAAACAGAGATCAATGTGTTTGCCTCGTCGAGACACGTCTTCCCATATGCAAAATGCCCTACTTGGGTCACCATTTCACCTTGACCTGAGGTCAATTTTGTAAGCTAACTTAACAAGATTACCATGTATATCATTCAAAGCACCTTGTCCAGATAAACACAATGGCGTAAACAGTTTTCCGTTATCGTTATTAAGTAAAAAGTTAATAGCGAAAAACGATTTAGCAAAAAAAACCGGCATGTTTTCTTTTTTAACCTCTGGAGCCTCAATTAATGACCTGAGATCACATTTGAGTACACCATACCGATTGCAAATGTCACTGGCTGGCGTTTGCATTTTTCCGTTTGTTTCTAACTAGTATAGTTTCTGAGATACATGGGCATTTCTGGAACGATGTCCTAAAACAGGAACAAACTCGAAAATTTGACCTTTGATGACCTCTGGTGACCTCAATTTTCACTGACCTAAAACCATACCCAATACTTTCGATAGAACATGTATCAAGATATCAAATTCCGTTTTCCGCTTCTCGCTACGTAGCGTAGTTTTCGAGATCTCAGGGGGGGGGGGGGCGGAAGTCAACCCCCCTGCAGTTCGTGTTCGGCGCAAAGCCCCTGCAGTGCTCGTGTTAAATCCTTCGCGAATAAACGCGCCCCAAACTACAAAATACCCCAGTTATGCATAGACAACATTTAGTTTAGCACACTGATCGAAGTTGCAAACGCGTTTGCACGACATTACGCACACGTATCTGCCTCAACGCAGTATTCCCCTGAAACCATAGCTTTTCTTAACAACGCAATTAACGCCTGTAACTTTGAGTCAGACAACAGCGAGGTGTATAACATGCCTTCCACGGAGTATCAGCTGCAACTGGCCCCGGTCGTCTAAGTGTGGGAACACCTCGGTCGGCCCAGATGAGCTTGCCTACCCATTTTTTAAGAACTTATCGCAGACCTGGCGTGATAATCTTTTAAATGCCTTTAACCCTATTTGTAACAGGCTCCTGGCTACCCCTATTTGTAACAGGGGGGGGGGGGCGGATTCCGCCCCCCGGAGATCTCGAGATCTACCCGTCCGATTTTCAAAAATGAAACGGTGTTTGGTTCCCCTCAACACGATCTACATTTATAAAAAAAAAATTGGGATAGGGGGCAACAGGGGGGCAAAAACTAAAAATTGTAGTGGTATTTTTGATCCAACATAGATTTCATGTTTATCGACCGATTTTAACATAACTAATAGGAATCGATAGAGATTGAATCGGAAATTGATATATGACGGTGACGTTTGCAAATTAAAAAATCATAGCCGTGTGCAGGTCACATAATATGGGGGTGAAGTAAATGCGTAATAAAACCATTTTTTGATGTTGTTTTTTTGATAAATGAAATGGTATGTGATTGAGACATTAGAAAAACAGTTATTAATCATATTTTTGCCATAGGCGGTACCAGGTTAGTGAAAAAGGGGGGTAAAATTGGGAAAAATATTAACCGCAAACAAGTTGCTACCCAGCACTATAAATATGTCACTGATCATAGATAGTTCCTTTTTGCATTTTGTACTTCATAATAGGCGTATCCAGGATCCAAACTGGGGCGGCGCAAGACCTTTTGATAAGTATATTATCCGCTATTATGATACTAACTAGTCAACAGTGACTATTTCACTTACAACTTCAATTAACATTGCTTACCCCCCTTTTTACCCTACCTGGACTCGCCTATTATCTTATAATCGTTCGTAGAGTAGCCTGTGGTGCGTGTTTCATCCGAAAACTGCAGTATGTTATGTCATTGTACGCCCATGCCTCTTAGTTTCCTTGCAATAATATGACCCCCTTTCTTCCATTCCTGAGCGTGCCTCTGCAAAAAATGACTTTATTCCCTTTTCTGATCTCATATGTGCATATATTATTATAAGCTAAACGTATATTGCGCCGTTATCGCTGGCATATCGTCATCACCATGCCAGTCACCCCCCTTTTCATGTTCCTGAACACGCCCCTGAAACTCTATATGTAATAAATTATGCAAATAATGGAAGCAGAAGCTATCTTTTACATCTTGATAGCTATAAATGCCCCTTACATTGCTCTATTGGCTTCCCGCCAAGCATTGAATATTTCCTGGAAACCCCCCCCCCTTTTCAAGCCCCTGAAACCGCCTCTGCCATGCAATTTTGTATGATATTTCATTAACATATAATTTGCACTTGTTGCAATCACGGTAAGCCGATGTAACTCCTTCATACTTGATGCAGTTAAGAAGAAACCGTGAAGATCGCATTTCCGTATTTTCGCCAAATGTCGCCTCCGAACCCACCCAAAAGTGTGCCCTGGAACCGCCTCTGTTCAAGTTAAGAACTCAAAATTTTGACTCCAAATGCGGAGTTCAATTCTATGAAAATTCCCAAAATTTCATGGGCCTGCTCCCAGCCGTTCTGGAGATGTCTGCGAAAAACATGAGGGGGGGGGGGGGGGGGCGGAATCCGCCCCCCCCCCCTGTTACAAATAGGGTTAATGACATGGAAACAAGGCACATTCCCTCAAACTTGGAGCTTAAGCACATTAATACCTATTCCTAACCCTATTAGTGACATGCTCCTGGCTCCCTATTATTGGCAGGGGGCTCCCTATTATTGGCAGGGGGGGGGGGGGGGGGGGATTCCGCCCCCCCCCCCAGGAGATCTCGAGATTTACCCGTCCGATTTTAAAAATCAAACGGCGTGTGATTCCCTTAAAGGAAATAGTTCACCTTCAACATGGGTTTTGAACTGAAATAGCAGTTTTGTAGCCCGTGTTGAGAAATCCTTATCTGGAACTTTTCTTGGCTTAAAAGACTCTCCAGCCGAAAATATTTGACTTTTTGGCGAAGGAATACGGCGCCTATATGATGTACCGTACCGTCTGAAAGTGCCAGCACTGCCATGGAGCATGCGCAGACCAATAACGCACACCATACAATCAATAATTTACGACCTTCTGTCCTGAATTGGCGGGATGTAGGACCATTTTTGAAAATACAAAAAGAAACTGTATTACAAAATATAATAAAATCGTGTTCTGAAAAATGTTCCGAAGGTGAATTATTTCCTTTAACCCTATTTGTAACAGGCTCCTGGCTACCCCTATTTGTAACAGGGGGGGGGGGGGGGGGATTCCGCCCCCCGGAGATCTCGAGATCTACCCGTCCGATTTTCAAAAATGAAACGGTATTTGGTTCCCCTCAACACGATCTACATTTATAAATAAAAAATATAAATTTTGGATAGGGGGCAACAGGGGGGCAAAAACGACAAATTGTAGTGGTATTTTTGATTCAACATAGCTTTCATGTTTATCGACCGATTTTAACACAACTAATAGGAATCGATAGAGATTGAATCGGAAATTGATATATGACGGTGACGTTTGAAAATTCAAAAACATAGGCGTGTGCAGGTCACTCAATATGGGGGTGAAGTAAATGCGTAATAAAACCATTTTTTGAAGTTGTTTTTTTGATAAATGAAATGGTATGTGATTGAGACATTAGAAAAAAACAGTTATAAATCATATTTTTTGCCATAGGCGGTACCAGGTTAGTGAAAAAGGGGGGTAAAATTGGGAAAAATATTAACCGCAGACAAGTTGCTACCCAGCACTATAAATATGTTACTGATCATAGATAGTTCCTTTTTGCATGTTGTACTTCATCATAGGCGTATCCAGGATACAAACTAGGGCGGCGCAAGACCTTTTGATAAGTATATTATCCGCTATTATGATACTAACTAGTCAACAGTGACTATTTCACTTACAACTTCAATTAACATTGCTTACCCCCATTTTTACCCTACCTGGACTCGCCTATTATCTTATAATCGTTCGTAGAGTAGCCTGTGGTGCGTGTTTCATCCGAAAACTGCAGTATGTTATGTCATTGTACGCCCATGCCTCTTAGTTTCCTTGCAATAATATGACCCCCTTTCTTCCATTCCTGAGCGCGCCTCTGCAAAAAATGACTTTATTCCCTTTTCTGGTCTCATATGTGCATATATTATTATAAGCTAAACGTATATTGCGCCGTTATCGCTGGCATATCGTCATCACCATGTCAGTCACCCCCCTTTTCATGTTCCTGAACACGCCCCTGAAACTCTATATGTAATAAATTATGCAAATAATGGAAGCAGAAGCTATCTTTTACATCTTGATAGCTATAAATGCCCCTTACATTGTTCTATTGGCTTCCCGCCAAGCATTGAATACTTCCTGGAAACCCCCCTTTTTCAAGCCCCTGAAACCGCCTTTGCCATGCAATTTTGTATGATATTTCATTAACATCATCTAATTTGCACTTTTTACAATCACGGTAAGCCGATGTAACTCCTTCATACTTGATGCAGTTAGGAAGAAACCGTGAAGATCGCATTTCCGTATTTTCGCCAAATGTCGCCTCCGAACCCACCCACAACTGTGACCTGGAACCGCCTCTGTGCAAGTTAAGAATTCAAAATTTTGACTCCAAATCCGGAGTTCAATTCTATGAAAAGCCCCCAAATTTCATGGGCCTGCTCCGAGACGTTCTGGAGATATCTGCGAAAAACATGAGGGGGGGGGGGGGGGGGGGCGGAATCCGCCCCCCCCCTGTTACAAATAGGGTTAACACGATCTACATTTCTAAACAATAAACCAAATCCGAAATTTTTGATAGGGGGCAAAAACGACAAATATTAGAGGTATTTGTGATCCAACACAGCTATCATGTCTATAAACCGATTTCAACGCAACTAATGGGGATCGATAGAAATTGAATTGAAATTTTATATGATGGTGACTTTTGAAAATTCAAAAATCATTGGCGTTTTCAGGTCACTATATTTTGGGGTAAAATAAATGCCATATAAAACCGTCTTTTTTCTTCTTCTTTTTCGATAAATGAAATGGTTCGCTATTGTGACATCGGACACAACAGTTATAAAGCACATTTGCAACCATAGGCGGTGCCAGGTTAGCGAAAAAGGGAGGCAAAAT
The DNA here is from genome assembly GCA_036785665.1 of Chirona hameri. Lineage (NCBI taxonomy): Eukaryota > Metazoa > Arthropoda > Thecostraca > Balanomorpha > Balanidae > Chirona > Chirona hameri. The sequence continues at coordinate 59,761 of JAXIVJ010004327.1, read as the reverse complement.
ATATAAAAAATAACTTCCTGTAAACCTCCCTTTTTCAAGTTCCTGAAACCTCTCCCGTGCAATATTTATTATAGTTCGCTAAAATCAACTAATTAGAAATTGTTTCAATCACCGTACACCTATGTCATCCTTTATACTTCAGGCAGTCAGGAAGAAGCCGTGAAGATCGCATCTCCGTATTGCCGCAAAATGTCACAGCAAAAAAAATCCTCCCAAAACTGGGCCCTGGAAGCGCCTCTGTTCGGGTTAGGAACTCAAAATTTTGACTTCATATGTTAAATTCAATTCTAGGAAAAGTCCCAACATTTCATGTGTCTGCTCCTAGCCGTTCGGGAGATATCTGCGAAAAACCTGAGGGGTGGGCAGAATTTGCCCCCGCCACTAATAGAGTTAAGCAGAGTAAACCTCCATCCGATCCTGCAAGTTATCGACCAATATTACTTACCAGTTGTGTATCAGAGCTTTTTGAACGTATCGTTAAAGGGAATGTTTCACCTTTGTATTGGTTTTGAACTGAGATAGCCATTATCTTTGGCCGTTATTGAAATGTCTAAAATACTAAGGTCATTTTCCCAAAAACGTAGCCGTTTTTAAGCAATAAAATGTATAGTTTGCAAAATGGGGTCTAGGCTAGTGCCACCGCTGATTGGCTGACAGCGACTTTTTCAGCCAATCCCACTTTGTCAGCCAATCAGCGGCAGTCTATAGCTCAATCATGACGTGAACATCCCAAATTTAAAAACTTAATATGTATAAAGTTAAATGACTTTTTAGAGAGAAAAAATATCACCATCGTTTTCAGCAGAACTTACTTCATATTTTCGAATACAACCATCGTATATTTTATAACTTTCAGAAAGGTGAAACATTCCCTTTAAAGGGAATGTTTCACCTTTCTGAAAGTTGTCAAATATACGCTGGTTGTAATAAAAATATGAAGTAAGTGCGGCTGAAAACGATGGTGATAATTTTTATCTCGAGAAGTCACTTAACGTTATACAAATTAAGGTTTTAAATTTGGGATGATGACGTCATTATTGAGCTATGGGCCGCCGCTGATTGGTTAACAAAGTGGAATTGGCTGACAAAGTGGATGTCAGCCAATCAGCGGCGGCACTAGCCTTGACCCCATTTTGCAAATGTGAAATTAAATTGCTTATCAACGGCTAAATTTTGGGGAAAATGATCTTTGTATTTTGGACATTTCAATAACGGCCAAAGATGATGGCTATCTCAGTTCAAAACCAATACAAAGGTGAAACATTCCCTTTAACAACTGACTCAGGGTATTTTTAGAACCCCAAATGCCCTTTCTCCTTTCCAACAAGACATCCGGTCTTCTTGATGCTCTGCTGACAGTCTGATTTCCTAGTCTGACTCAGTGCAACGAGCTTTTCAAAAATGACAAGTCACAGTGGCTCTATTTTTAGATGTTAAAGCCGCGTTCGATAAAGTTCACAAATCTGCGGTTCTGATAAAACTATACAGACTTGGAGTCCGCGGAAGACTCGCGAAGTCCATCATCAATTTTCTTTCTAACCGATCTTTCACAGTGCGCTGCGGCAATACCCACTCTGATCGTATCGAACAGGGCTTACCGCAGGGAGCTGTTTCATCACCCACTCTCTTCCTTATTATGATTAACGACGTCTTTGATAATATACATGCAATCTCGCAACAACTTAAGTTCTCCATGTATACCGACGACTCAGATGTATGGTTCTCAGATATCAGCCCCGACCGAGCAAACAACATCATTCAACTCGCTTTGAACCACGTCCAGACATGGTGTAGCCGTTGGGGACTAGACATATCACCAACAAAATCAGATAGCGTAATTTGTTCAAGACGGCGTAGACATAGTACGTAACACCTCTAAACGTCAGTGGGAACAACATACCTCTTCCCCCAGTTGCAAATACCTGGGCATCACGTTGTCTTTCGTTTAACCCTCGCCAGAGCAGGGGGTGGATGCCACCCCCTCGGTTTTTCGGCAATAACTCGCGTAAATATCAGCCGATTCCGATGCAAATTTCAGTACCCTACTTGTGAACAATTTTACACATGTTCTGAAATTGTTGAAGTTGTAGGTTACATGATCCGTGACCTATGACCTGTTTTTCAAGGTCATTACAGGCGCAACTGGCGTCCCGCAGTATCGATGCTTGTAACTTCGGCAGTTTTCGAGTGTTTGTTGTTCAGGAGCATATGCACAGGTATTTCCTGGTGACAGTTGTGGTTTCCACTGCTATTGTGACCTCGATTGACCTTTTCAGAGGTCAACTGAGGTCATTGACCTCCGATAACCTCCGATGACTTTTTGGGGCTTCTGGCGGTTTCTAGGACATTTTGTGACGCTGATTTCAAATTTGGGTTCCATTTTACATAATTATATGTTCCACTGGGGTCATGCGCTTCCACAGGGCAACCGAGGTCACTGCCCTCAAATGACCTGACATGACCTGACATGACCTTTTTGGAATTTGGCAGTTTCTAGGACATTTTGTGACACTGAATTCAAATGTGGCAACCATTTAGCATAATTATATGCTCATTCACAATTCTAACTCCATTAAATCAATGTATACGCATTTATAATTTTGTTGAATTTTGGGGCATTGACATGCCCTCAGATGTCACCTAATGATCTAGGACCTTAAAATGGGATATCAATGGCTTCATCTCGTGACCAGCAACACGCTCGTTTTTGAATCGAAGCTCTAGCCCAATTAGGGGCGAAACGCTAGGGGGTTGTTCCAACCCCCTGCGCGGTCACGCACTGATCGGCCGCTGCACGGGCGAGGGTTACTGAGCACATTTTAGACCTGCGTAGGCGTGCCTCTCGGCGGCTAGGCATCATCAAATGTATTGCGGGAAGAGACTGGGGAGCTGATCGACATGCTCTCCTTAGCCTGTATCGTTCATTAATTCGATCAATCTTCGACTACTGCGCATTTCTATATGATACCATTTCCACTTCCAAAGCCTCCTCCTTGGAAGCCATGCAAAATTGCGCTCTTCGAATTATCACGGGCGCTCTTCGCACGTCTCCGGTATAGACAATCTCCTAGCGGAGACAAACCTTCCTCGCCTCGCTCATCGTCGCAAACTACAACTTCTCCGTTACTACACGCGAATCGCATCACAACCCAACCATTCGTCTTGCATCACTCTTCATAATGTACCGGTGCATCGAGTGCCCACCTATGGACAAGAACGATATCCCACCATTAGCATTCGTGTTCAGCGTGATATTGCACTATTTAACATCAATCAGATTCCCCTGATGCCGTCATCCCCGCTCCGACCCCTTTGGAAGGACGGAAACATTAAAATCGAACATTTGCTTCCCACAAAAAAAAACATATTACCCTTACCAAAATCGTAGCTCGCTTTAATGAATATCTAGCGAATCACAATGAATCTACTATTTATTTTACTGACGGTCACGAAAAGAAAGACGAACGGGAGCCGTCTACGCGACTTCTAACTTCTTTATGTATTTCCGTCTTTCCAATTACCATAGTGCGTTTTCAGCCGAACTATATGCAATTAACGCTTGCCTCAGACGCACCAGCCGACATGTCATTGTCTGCACAGACTCCTTGTCTGCCGTGGAGGCATTGCTGCAGCTCACAATACATCCAATCCCAATGTAGCCGAAATCCGGCATATTCGTTACCCTCCTCAGGAACACAACTGTTACGCTCCTATGGATTCCAGGAAATAGCATTCCAGGAAATGAAAGGGCAGATATAGCAAAACAAAGTCTCACTCTCCCGCAACAAAACCATCTTTCCTGTCCCGTCACTGACGTTTATAGTTACTTGCACTCATCCTTTAAGCTTACTGCAACGTGAATGGGAACTTACCCCTATCAGCATCTTATTAACATAAAACCTATTTTACAACATTGACCCTCCTCAAATCAAATCACTCGTCACAGAGAAGTAACATTAGCCCGCCTTCGTATTGGTCATACACAAATAACACATAGTTCTATTTTTTAAATAGAACCCCCAACACTCTGCCACCGCTGTAATGTGCGCTACAATGTAGCTCACATGCTCCTATTCTGCCCTATATACCAGTAAGGCGCCGTAGTTGGCGATGAACGAGCGAGCGCGAAGGAAACGTATGGGAAATTTCAACTCGATCGGGCAAGTAGTTTCTGAGATACAAAAAAGGGTGCACACGTGCGCACGTGCATAGGCACCCACCCTTGACTTGTGGGAACGTGGGGGCTGAGAGGTCCCTAACCACACACCAAATTTGAACACAATCGGCTCAGCCGTTCCTGAGATATAGAATAGGGGTGTGCACGTGCGCATGTGCAGTCACCCCACCCCTGAGTTGTGTAAGAGGCGACTGAGAGGTCCCTAACCACGCACGAAATTTACACATAATCTGCCCAGCCGTTGGGAAGCTTTTGCGAGAAAATACTTTTCAACACCCCTTACGCGGCGCGCGCCACGCGCAGTGGTAGTGACCCACATGAGTCGGCACTGGTCTCAAGCAGGGTAGGTTAGATGGGGCTGCTACACTCAAAACCTGTTTTGAGAACTTTCACAGAAAGGTATCCACCGAGATGCCTCCATGGGCTCCAGCGATCACTTTAGGCATTTTCCGCGCTTTGGAAACCATTTGGTCTCGCTTCGAGACTAAAACAACATTAGATTGTACCGTCATTGGTCTCTGAGACCATCAAGCAATCAACAAATAAAAACAGTCTGTCCCGACCGAGGATCGATCCCGCGGGATGTTTTTGCAGTCAGCTGCAGTCAGCCGTTGAGACAGTGAATGGTCTCCTGAAGACAGTAAATGGTCTCCTGGAATTGAATTCATTCCATGAAGATAGCGCTACCAGAGCAATGGCAGGTGGCGCTGTAATTATGTATTTTTTATGCCGAATGATCACCAACAGGCACAGCCCAATAGGTGAAGTCATAAGGTAAAACACTACAAACTGTACGATATAGCCACACACACACACACGTCCATTCAATTCACCCCTCCCACACACACGCTCAATCACACACATACACACGACATATTCGAATACATAAATATATGAGCACGTACGAGACCCCGCCATCGCCGCTCCGCGTTAAATCGCAACATCATTTCGCAGGGCGGGTCTCATCGAATCATATCTAAGTGATATTGTCCCTCACATATTTTTTTTTTTTAACAGAGGCTCTAAAGCTGTAGGTCGCCAGAAATGGGTCGACTGTGTCTGGATACCTACAAGTGTGCTCGTTAAACGCCAGCGCTGCACGGCAAAACAAGCCACGTTTGAGGCTGTCCTTGTTGGCAAATCGAGCAGTCGGAACATGGAGCAGTTGCAGTACCTATAAGTCCGTTCCTGGTTTGACGCTGAGGTACCTACGTGCAAGGGAAAACAGCCGTGCAGGTAATCGTACAGACAACCGCGTTTTATTTAAATAAATACCAAATAACTATTATTGTTTAGATTGTTTTGATTTGTAAATATTATTTTCATTATTCATACCATCATATCATCACAATATTTATACATTGAATGTCGGTAAGTATCAACCTCACCCAGCATTTGCCTTGGTTGGTACCGTCTTTTTCCATACCCCGGTACAAGCCTTGGTAGCTCAACGGTAGAGCGTTCGCTTAGCATGTGCAGGGTCCCCGGTTCAATTCCGGCGAGCGCCGCGATACTTATTCGAGAACCGCCCATGGTTTCTGAGAAGCATGCATGGTTTCACCTGTACCTTCTCCGCTGAGAATGTTGACGTGTTCTGAGACCATGGAGAACCCGGCATGGTTTCGAAACGTGTGGCTCTCTGCAGAGAATGGCAAGTGGGTTCGGAGACCTCTCGAAGAACCATGCATGGTCTCCTTAGGTTTTCAGTGTAAGCAAAGAAGTCCGCTTGTCAATCGGGCGTGCGGTTGCAGAGATATGAGCTCAAAAGCGTCGCCACGGGTCGGGCCGGGTCGGGCCGCCTATAATCAGATTTTGCCCATACACCATGCAAGGACGAGCGAGCGCTTCGCGCTAGCTCGTAACAAAAGGCAACGACAAACACTTATAAACTATATCAATAGAAAACAAATTACATTTACCCTTGTAACTTTGCTCGGTGATTCGCACCCCGAACTGCTTGAATTACTCTTCAAATTTCTGCACAACACACATTTAGATAATTTCATACGATTAAGGTTTTTGTCCACGCAATTTGGCAAAAACGCGTGTTTTTCACCCGTTGGCTAGATCCTCCTGTTTTGTTTCTAGTTAGGACTTTTCCAGGAGGTGAACACACAGCTGCTGCGATGATGGCGACGCTTCATCAACCCAGCAGATGCGGAGGCTGACTAACGGCACAAAGGTAAATTGTGTCACTAATGTGTATTGCTTATTAATACTACGAATACAATTTGCAGAACCTGAATGTGTCGTACGGAATACATGCGAACGGTATTTTAATGTAGGTACTTGGGTATATCCCCGTTTCGGCTTCCCATTACATTCGCGTCGGACAGCATTAGCCGAGTTTACGTAGAACGATGTACTTACTTTGCACCGGACAGCATTAGCCGGTTTAACGTAACTTTTTTACCTGGTCAAATTGACCAGATGTTAGCGCACCTCCGGGAAGCATGGCTTCAGGCCGACCCGGAAACACACTTTTTTGTATTCCCCTGCCCATTAATAGGTAGGCATGGGTGCCCTTCCATGCCCATGTGATTTGAGTACGTGAATTACCAGAATGTTTAATAAGAATAGGGATATGCAATCACGTTTGGTCACACCACTCCCCGCTATTTTTGTGTTGCATGGAAAGGATGGCCGCCACCTGTACCTGTACACTGACAGACATCGGAGACTCTTGAGAGTTCTCAGAGACCATACAGGGGTCGATTTAGTCTCTGCAGAGAGCCACATTTTACGAGAACTTTCGAGGGGGTCTTTTGGTCTCAAGATTATCTTTTTGATGATGTGACGGAGACCGAGCCACATGTTCTCTGTTACACTGAGACTAACCTCAGGAGCGCCACACCCAACAGGCTGATATCTGTACCCGGATATAGCGAGATAATCCATCGGTCAGACAGGAAGGTGGGACGGAAGAAATGTGGCGGAGGCGTTGCAGTTTTTGCCAAGAATTCTCTCAAAACAGAAACGGTGTTGAAAACCTCTGAACTCAATGGCTCACACATGGAGACCGTTTGGGTAAACATCAAACTAGATCAGCGCCGCTCTGTAATAATCGCATGCATCTATCGCTCGCCTAACACCACAGCTGCCCAGAATGAGAAAGATTTTGACGAAGTCGAAAGACAAACGGGCGAAATCATCCAGCGACATACTCCATCGATGATAGTCATCAGCGGCGACTTCAATGCCGACCCAGAAACGAACCCAGCAGGTGCCCCCAAACTGGATCAGATATCAGTCAATTTTGGTATGCGAATGCTGGTTCAGCAGCCCACATTCTACCGTGGAGAAACAGCATCAAGGCTCGACAACATACTGGTGTACAGCAGATCCGCGAATGATCTCGTGGCCGAGTGCGAAGTTGAAAGGTGTCCGTACACGGCCCACCACCGCAAACTGACAGCGTGCATCAACGTACCGCGTTACAGGCAATCACGTCCGTCATACCGCATGCTGAGAGACTGGAGACGGATGGAGGAGGTCCGTTTCCAAGCTGACTTGAACGCCATCAACTGGAGCCGGTCCGTCCCCAGATCGGACCCGTGCTAGACACAGTGGGACAAGTTTGTCCACAGCGTGGAGTCCGTCCTTGACCGCCACGCTCCAGTGAGAACTGTCAAGATACGGAATCCTGTACCGCCACCAATCACCGATGCCACCCGTGATCTGATCGTTAGGCGCCGGCAGGCTATCGCTGCAGGCGACGAGGAGAGTTACGCGGTGCTGAACACCCAAGTGAGGCGGGCCATCAGGAGTGACTACCGCCGCGACATCAAGCGGCGAGTCGAAGAAGCTCCACCGTCAGCCCTCTGGCGGCAGCTACGATCAGTCATCGCACCGAAACTCAGCGCCCCAGCCCAACCCGAAAACCTGACAGCCAATGACCTGAACCGGTACTTCACTACCGTGGGTGAGGAGACGCACCAGGCCGTCTTCCAGACGTTTCAGGAGTCTGGCAGGCGTGCTCTGGCTCCTCGTCTCCCTCGTGTCCACGCAGACGCGCTCCGGCTCGTCCCCATCACCCTGGAACAGCTGAGGCGAATAATCTACACGCTGCCGCACAAGATATCAGTGGCAGATGGAGTCATCGACATCCGGCTGGTTAAGCTAGCCTTCCCCATCATCGGACGAGTCCTGCTTCAAATCATCAATAAAAGCATCGTATCTGAGGCAGTCCCGGACAGCTGGAAGATGGCGGTAGTCATTCCGCTTCACAAAAAAGCGAATTAACAGCTGCAGAAAACTTTCGGCCCATCACTAACGTTCCAGTGATCAGCAAAATCATAGAAAAGGCGGTCTGCGCCCAAGTCGACTCCTATATGAATCGGAACAGCCTGTACAGCCCAGATCAGCATGGATTCCGCAGCGGACACATTACAGCAACGGCACTGATCAGCGTTACTGATCACCTTCTGGGAGCGGTTGATCGGGGAGACATCAGTCTTCTGACGCTGATTGACCTCAGTCGGGCATTTGATGTCGTCCATCACCAGACGCTCTTGGACCAGCTACAACTACTCCAGATCGCCCCTGGATGGTTCCTGAGCTACTTGAGCGGTCACTGGCAGTGTGTCAAGCTGGCGGGAGGTGAAACATCGGCGATGCTCTTGATCAACATAGGAATTTTCCAGGGTTCTTGTATGGGACCGATGCTGTACAACATCGCCTCCATCAGCGCTGCCTGCTACGTACCGACAGACGTAGACGGCTTCCTCGTCCGAATGGCCAGATACGCCGACGACACTCAGGTGGCTATCTCGGGACCGAAAGAGAGGCTACCAGATATTCAGACGGCACTGGAGGGAGTTCTCGACACGCTGGCTACATATTTCCTGCAGAATGGGATGAAAATTAACGCTGCCAAAACCGAACTGATGGTCGTCGAGGATAGGTTTGCTCTACAATCTGCTGCAGCAGAGCCTGCTCGGGTTGAGTTCATCGGAGACTCTCCAACCTGTGTCTTCAGCGCGAAACCTCGGCGTTATGTTCGACAGTCGTTTAAGTTTTGAGCCTCATATAGATAGCATCGTCAAAAAATGTTTCGGGATTCTTATAGGCCTTATGCACGCAAAGCACATGATACCGGCTCAAGTACTGCCGACTGTTGTGAACGCGTTAGTCATGTCCCATGTACGTTACTGTAGCCAAGTATTCGGCTGTGCCAACAAAACCGCCCTGAAACGACTACAAAAAGTGCAAAACTTTGCTGCTAGGTTGATATCAGGCCGACAAAGATACCAACATGTGTCCGATGTGATAGAGAACTTGGAGTGGCTCCCTATCGCAGCGATGGTGGACTTTAATGATTTGTGTCTCCTGCATAAAATCGTTATGACCAATGAGCCCGAGGTACTTAGGCGAGAGGTGCGTTACAACAGAGATGTAGTTGAACGCAAAACCAGACACTCAGACCACCTGTACTTGTCTCGCTTTCGCACTAACATTGGCAAAATAACTTTTAGGCACCGGGCATGTGTGCTGTACAATGAACATGTGATCGGATCTGAGCTGCAGGGCATGTCATACGCGCGCTTTAAGAAAGTGTTGAAAGCTTGTCTTCTCACTTAAGATTTTAGAAGATTTTATATCGTCCGCTTAGTATTGTTCTTTGTAGGTACTTCAATCATTTTAGCGTATACAAATATTTTTGCTTTGTGCTGTTTTAGGTTGTGCTTTTTTATTTCATCTACCATTTCTGAGCAGTTGTGATTCTTAACATGTGAACCTATGTTTGACGAGGGCTCATAATAGCCACATCCTTGTGGATGAGTGCCAATGATGTACAATAAATAAATAAATAAATGTTTTTCGCAGATATCTCCAGAACGGCTGGAAGCAGGCCCATGAAATTTTGGGACTTTTCATAGAATTGAATACCGCATTTGGAGTCAAAATTTAGAGTTCTTAACCAGAACAGAGGCGGTTCCAGGGCACAGTTTTGGGTGGGTTCGGAGGCGATATTTGGCGATAATACGGAAATGCGATCTTCACGGTTTCTTCCTAACTGCCTCAAGTATGAAGGAGTTACACCGGTTTACAGTGATTGCAACAAGTGAAAATTAGTTGATGTTAATGAAATATTATAAAAATTTCATGGCAGAGGCGGTTTCAGGGGCTTGAAAAGGGTGGGGGGTTCCAGGAAGTATTCAATGCTTGGCGGGAAGCCAATAGAACAATGCAAGGGGCATTTATAGTTATCAAGTTGTAAAAGATAGCTTCTGCTTCCATAATTTGCATAATTAATTACATATAGAGTTTCAGGGGCGTGTTCAGGCACATGAAAAGGGGGTGACTGGCATGGTGATGACGATATGCCAGAGATAACGGCGCAATAGACGGTTAGCTTATAATGATATATGCACATACGAGACCAGAAAAGGGAATAGTCTTTTTTTTGCAGAGGCGCGCTCAGGAATGGAAGAAAGGGGGTCATATTATTGCAAGGAAACTAAGAGGCATGGGCGTACAATTACATAACATACTGCAGTTTTCGGATGAAACACGCACCACAGGCTACTCTACGAACGATTATAGGATAATAGGCGAGTCCAGGTAGGGTAAAAGGGGGTAAACAATGTTAATTGAAGGTGTAAGTAAAATAGTCACTGTTGACTGGTTAGTATCATAATAGCGGATAATATACTTATCAAAAGGTCTTGCGCCGCACCAGTTTGGATCTTGGATACGCCTATGATGAAGTACAACATGCAAAAAGGAACTATATACGATCAGTAACATATTTATAGTGCTGGGTAGCAGCTTGTCTGCGGTTAATATTTTTTTTCCCATTTTACCTCCCTTTTTCACTAACCTGGTACCGCCTATGGCAACAAATATGATTTATAACTGTTTTGTCTAATGTCACAATCACATACCATTTCATTTATCAAAAAACCATAAAAAAATGGTTTTATTACGCATTTACTTCACCCCCATATTGAGTGACCTGCACACGCCTATTATTTTTGAATTTTAAAATTCCACCGTCATATATCAATTCCAAATTCAATCTCTATCGATTTGTATTAGTTGTATTACAATCGGTCGATAAACATGAAAGCTATGTTGGATCAAAAATACCACTAAAATGTGTAGTTTTTCCCCCCTGTTGCCCCCCTATCAAAAATTTAGATTTTTTTATTATTTAGAAATGTAGATCGTGTTGAGGGGAACGAAACATCGTTTCATTTTTGAAAATTGGACGGGTAGATCTTGAGATCTCCGGGGGGCGGAATCCGCCTCCCCCTGTTGCAAATAGGGGTAGCCAGGAGCCTGTTACAAATAGGGTTAAGATGGTATACAATACTTATTTTAAAGGACTTCACTTCCTCTTGTGAGCAATATCTTCAATCTTGATATAATAATGATGTGCTCTATTTAGTATTTACATTAATGGATTGAATTTGGAGCAAATTTGCTGGATATGATGTGTAAAAGTGTGACAAAAAGTGAATTGTTTAAGATTAAGCTGACCGAAAAGTGCCCAAAAATATAGAAGCCTGACCGATCGATTACCAAATCGGTCACAACATTTGTTCGATTACCAAAATGTCGGTAACCGATTGACACCACTAATTTTCACTATTCAGGACGGAATGACATGAAAAACGCCTACTCACACGGACACCCGAAACATTATTATTATTTCGCACGGGCAACGCTGTCACAGGCTCCCTCGTGTCCATCCGGTGACCCTCACGGCAAGCGGGAAAACCAACAGCACGCGACAAAGAAGACCGTTAAAAAAAAGAATCTTACCGTACTCGTACGGTAGGAATCTGCTTCTTAACCCGCCATTGACTGGGGTCTCAGCCGAACGCCATTGACTCGGGGGGGGGGGGAGGGATATCACCTCCTGGTTAACTTCCGAACCAATGATCGCAGCGAGACACGCAAGGCGGCATTTGAAAGCTCTTAAGGGATATGTTTCACCTTTGTATTAGTTTTGAACTGAGATAGCCATTATCTTTGGACGTTATTGAAATGTCTAATTTATTAAGATCATTTTCCGCAAAACTTATCCGTTTTTAAGCGATTGAATTTCGAATTTTCAAAATGGGGTCCATGGTTATGCCGCCGCTGATTGGCTGACAGTCACTTTGTCAGCCAATCAGCGGCAGTTTATAGCTCAATAATGACGTCATCGTCCTCATTTGTCCGCCCATGTAGCTCAGTTGGGAGAGCGCTGGGCTTCTGACCTTACCCGGTAGTGGCAGCCCGGGTTCGAGTCGCTTCGGCGCTCGCTATTTGCCCCTGACTGGGATAGCCTGTGGCCGGTGTCAGCGGTCGCACTCAAGGTCAGGTGACGTCAGAGGTCGGGGCGGACCGTGTCCAGGTATGTCGGGCACGTAAAACTTTCGCTTCTAAATTATGCCGGACGCCAGGAATTGCTTGATCGGGTGGTGGGGTCAGGGCCTGCGCAACAAGCTATGCTTAGCGCGGGGCCTGACCTCGGAAATCCACCCATTCAAAAACATTCGGACTAAATGTATTATTATTTTTTTTTATAAAAACGTAATTTGTATAAGGTTAAGTGACTTTTCGAGAGAACAAATATCACCATCGTTTTCAGCAGCACTTATTTCATATTTTCGACTACAACCAGCGTATATTTGACAACTTTCAGAAAGGTGAAATATTCCCTTTAAAGGGAGTGTGCCTACTGTTTTGATCTGTCAAAATTATTCTTCCTACGATAAGTAGCTATTGTTGTGATGGTTGGATACAACGAAATTTACATCTGGAGCCCCTTTAGTTGAATTTTCACTTATATTGTTTTTACTTATTTTTCGTTTCGATATCGAAAAAATGATCCCCACTACGGTGAAGGTAATCAGAGGTAACAAATTGCTACGTGAACGACGCACCTAAGACAAAATACAGGCCGATGGTTTCGCCTATTTATATCCACTGTGGTTTCGCCCAGGCCACGGTAGATAAAATACGTTCCGCCTATTCAATACGTGCGCTTGCGTGGGTTTGGGTTTGGATTATACATATCGCCTTGGGCTTGGGGATATATCACCTTGGGTTTGGGGTTGGTGCTGGTGGTTGCAGTTTATCTGGGATCGTATAGCTCCTGTTGTATCAAAAGTAATGATTTGGTAAATACTAAAGTGAGATATTGACCTCTTTGACTACAGAAAGCTGTGTAAGTTTATTGAAAACTGTAAAAAGGCCGATTTAGATACATTTTAATAATCAGTGTCCTAGCATTGGGAAATTTGGGTGGAAAATGACACCCTATGGATACTATTTTTCCACTCTTTTTCCTGAGTTTTACTGTGAATTTCCCACTCCTTATTTTAAAATGTATTGGATAATTGGAAACCTGATACTGATTTATGGATGTAATGATAGGGAAAAGACAGGTACAAATTGGCATAGGTAATAACTAATTTTGGTGAGCAGGTAATTGGGTGATAAAGCCTGGTACATATGCTTTTTGGTTTAATTTTTCACTCTTTATACTTATTTTAGTCTTAGAGTTTTCCACTCCGCACACCAGCTCCAAAGCAATTCTAGGAGCCTGTAATTCAATTTAATTCCATGTTTCTTATTGTTGTGGTAGGTACTAGGTAGGTACCTACCACCTATGCACAGTTAATACTTATTTCAATTTAGAATAAGTAAGACATCAATACATGCTACACCTACCTTTATGTTAAAAATATCAATTGTGTGAACACAATTTAATTATACTTTTATGAGAATGGGAATTAGCTACCAGATATGTACTGCATGTTGGTACCTATAACACTGTAGGTATGGTAAAAGCCCAATCTTCAGACATGTCTTACCTCAGGCTTGTCATGCTATCAGAGTATAGGGGCTACTGGCGCACAGTGTGTCTGTATTGTTAACATTCTGATGGCATAAAAAGTCCAACATTATGATGTGTCCAAGGTTACAGCAGATCACTCTACCAACAGCTACCAATGGTGTTAGCCTCCGTCCATGGTACCAGCTAAAAAGTGATGAGTGTTTTTAACTTTAAAAGGCAAATAAGTTAAGTGAGGAACATGTGTGATTTATGTCAATGGTAACACATACCCAAATTGGCAATGTAAATGCAAGTTATTTTCAATATAAATTGTCAATATAAGACAATAACGGCCAATCTGATATTTTTGCTGTAACAATGGTTTAAAGGGAGATAATCACCTTTGGATTTTGTTAGCAACACTTTCTTTGGCTACCGTTATGGTATTAAAATGATGTGATCTAAATTTAAGAATTAAATACAATTATTCCCTAATTCAAAGTTGGAAGTTTGGGAAAATTTATGATCGGTATTTTCCCTACAATATTGAAAAGCGCAACATCTGGCGCTTTTGTGTCAATCTGTTCAACGTTGTTGAATGGGCACTTATAAACAAATCGCCGACACTAAATAGGTTGCCATGGGGGGCCTACCTAAACTGCCGATTTCAATCCACTTTTTTAAAATGATTGTTGATTGTTCATAAAGGTTTGGCACATATTCGCAAAAGATAGAATGCAGGAAACATATTGCATACCTTCATGATAAATAACAATGCTTAGGGAGGCTAATTTACTGATGTCGTTACCGAGTGCTTGCTGGTTATAAGCGTGGAGCGCTTATCAACTATGAATTGAAATATCTCGCGGTAGGAATTGTTATATGCAAAATTTGATGACTTTACAATATATTTTGGTCTCGTCTATCGATTTCAGGTGCTAACTCCATTTTTGTGGAAAAGGTCATTATCTCCCTTTAATGACCACACACATGTAGGTATGTTTCCATTTTTATTGATTTGACAAATTCAACATATATATTTCATACTTATACTTACTTATACTTATAAACGTGCAGAATTTAGAAAGACCACATGGCCTCACTGATTCAAACGATACTGAGCTCCTTAGCAAGATTCTCTCCCTCAGTCGTGTACATATTTAAATGTTGTTATAACTTAAATGTCATATATATGTAAATGTTGAAGCAAATGTGAATCAATTAACATATTTTTGTCATTCTTTGAATCTGAAAAAAACGATTCTAAAAAAAAATCATGAACCAAATGGTGATTTAATAATTCAGGTCCCAAAGATTAAATGAATTGTGATTGAATCATTAAAAATGTTGAATCAATAACCAGTCTGCTTATATTGACAATACATATTGTCAGTACAAAATGGCATACAATCACACTACACCACCTATTCAATACATGTAGGTACATATTGCACAAGTTTCAGGTGATGGCTGCAATGGCCTTGGCTGCAGTGTTACTGGTATCATAGAGCTGTGATTGTATATACAAAAAATTATAAGCAGTGAGGAAAGATGGCTCTTGGATGACTAACTAAGAAGAAGAGTGCAAGTTTATGGAAAGCTGGTAACGCTGATTTAGATGCATTTCAACAGCATGTGTCTATGCCCTATGGTCTTTTTATTGCAATATATTTATTTGCAATTATTTTGCAGATTTATTTGCATTTGCAATAATTTTATTGCACTTACATGAAGTGAATATGAAGAAAAAAATGGACATCTTCAATATATAATTTAAAATAATTGCCATTGGAATGGGAGGGGGGCGATTTTCCCCATTTCTGGTGATATTTTTTCCCTTTTTGTGAAAATGGGAAAGCAATATTTCAACAATGGTGTACTTTCCTCGTTTAAGACACCAGTAGCAAAGAACAATGTTACTGTGTTTTTGTGGGAGATTTCTGTCTTCATTCTCCATTGTGGTGGGTTGCTATTTTTTGTCACAGAACAGTGCCAATCTTATATTGTGTTCAGTATTCACTGCCTTCAGGCTTCCTTGTTGTGTTGTCTGCGCCGTTGTTCCGCAACTCGTTGGCGGGAGGGCGTACTGAGAAGCTGTAATGAAACATCGGTGGTAGCGGCGGCGACTCGCCCAGCCAGGAATGTCACGACAGCCGGGCGAGTCTTTGTTTATCGTTAAAAATGATTGTTACGATGAATACATGGTTTTACGCAGCCTTTACGCCTTTACCGTTGATTTAAGTTACAAGCTTCATTAAATAATGCTTACAATCAAACATGGGTGGTTTTCTGAATAAATGGTTTCATGAATCGTTTCTTCTCTTTTATCATTTTAGTACTACCACATGTAGCGTCAACGTCACGTTCGATTGACTGACTGTTCAGTTCAGTTCAGAGTAATTTTATTATCAACTAAACATATACAACGAAAGAAACAGTGTTGGATTGGCGCAAAAGCAAACGCTTAAATTAAAGCGCCTCTCCATGGAACTAAATTGCAATCTGTCTGTCTAGTAGGACATCACATATGAGCGTCACAACTCAGCTACAGCGATCTTAGAACTAGACCAGAGGCGCAGTCACTAAGTCCTGGTTCAAACACCGAGAAAAACCATGCTTACTTGTTCTGGCTGTATTATGAAACAACAAAGTCAACGGATGAGCCATTCATACATTTTAGTAAAAGTAATAACAATACCAAACATGACCAATTCCATTCTCCACAGCAAATGATGTCACCATTTCACCTTTCCTCCGCACCTTATAAATGTACAAC
The DNA here is from genome assembly GCA_036785665.1 of Chirona hameri. NCBI lineage: Eukaryota > Metazoa > Arthropoda > Thecostraca > Balanomorpha > Balanidae > Chirona > Chirona hameri. The sequence continues at coordinate 43,033 of JAXIVJ010004327.1, read as the reverse complement.
AAACGAACAAGTACTCCATGTTAATACCAACTGTGCGATATAAGTCAGAGGTCAGAAGTTGTGCCTAACTACAGCCACATACCGAGGTCAGGTCAGAAGTCAGACAGTAACCGTGTATGCCTGCAGGTCATATAGAGACATACAGACACAGGACAGGTCAGATGTCATGCCAGAGGTCAGACCAGCGGTCAGACAGCAGTCGCGTCTCCTACCAGGTAACAGACAGAGGTCATGTCAGATGTCAAACAGCGTCCCCCTGCAGGTCACGCACAGAGTGAGGTCAGGTCAGATGTCATGTCAGAGGTCGGATCAGATGTCATGTCAGAGGTCGGGTCAGATGCCATGCCAGAGGTCGGACCAGCGGTCAGACAGCAGTCGCGTCTCCTACCAGGTCACGCACAGACAGAGGTCAGGCCAGATGTCAAACAGCGTCCCCCTGCAGGTCACGTACAGAATGAGGTCAGGCCAGATGTCATGTCAGAGGTCGGGTCAGATGTTATGTCAGAGGTCGGGTCAAAAGTCAGGTCAGAGGTCAACCCGGAGGTCAGGACAAATATCAGGCCAGAGATCATGCAGCAGCTGTGTCTCCAAGCAGGGCACACACAAGATACAGATGCAAGGGCGCTGCCACAATATTTTGAGACGGCGGGGGGGGGGGGGGGGGGGGGCAGGCAGGTGTTCTCCCTCTCTACCTCACTTTCATTGGGCTGTTAAAATCCTACTAATTTGGGGCAACCCCCCCCCCCCCCCCGGTGGGCGACGCCCCTGCACAGAGTTCAGGCATGTCAGGTCAAACAGCAGCCATTTCTCCCCTTGGGTCACACAGGCAGAGGTCAGATCAAGTCAGACGGCAGCTGTGTCCCCCTGCAAGCCACTCACAGACAGAGGTCAGGTCAGAGGTCAGATGGCAAAAAGCGTCCCCTTGTATGTCACACAGTGAGGTCAGTCAGAGGTCACACCAGCGCGGCGGTCAGACAGCAGTCGCGTCTCCTACCAGGTCATTCACAGACAGAGGTCAGGTCAGATGTCAAACGGCGTCCCCCTGCAGGTCACGCACAGAGTGAGGTTAGGTTAGATGGCATGCAGAGGTCGGGTCAGATGTCATGTCAGAGGTCGGGTCAGATGTCATGTCAGAGGTCGGGTCAGATGTCATGGCAGAGGTCGGGTCAGATGTCATGTCAGAGGTCGGGTCAGATGTTATGTCAGAGGTCGGGTCAGAAGTCAGGCCAGAGGTCAACCCGGAGGTCAGGTCAAATATCAGGCCAGAGATCAGGCAGCAGCTGTGTATCCAAGCAGGGCACACACAAGATACAGATGCAAGGGCGCTGCCACAATATTGTGAGACGGGGGGGGGGGCAGGCAGGTGTTCCCCCTCTCTACCTCACTTTCATTGAGCTGTTAAAATCCTGCTAATCTGCCCGGGGGGGGGGGGGGGGGGGGGGGCGACGCCCCTGCACAGAGTTCAGGCATGTGAGAGGTCAAACAGCAGCCATTTCTCCCATTGAGTCACACAGGCAGAGGTCAGATGGCAGCCGTGTCTCCCTGCAAGCCACTCACAGACAGGGGTCATGTCAGAGGTCAAATGGCAAACAGCGCCCCCTTCATGTCACGGCACGCACAGTGAGGTCAGGTCAGATGTCATGCCAGGGGTCGGACCAGATGTCAGATAGCAGCCGTGTTTCCTTCCAGGTCATACACAGACAGAGGTCAGGTCAGATCAGATGGCAAGTGGCCCCCTGCATGTCACGCACAGTGAGGTCAGGTCAGCTGTCATGTCAGGTCGGGTCATAGGTCGGGTCAGAGGTCGGGTCAGATGTCATGTCAGAGGTCGGATCAGATGGCATGTCAGAGGTCGGGTCAGATGTCATGTCGGAGGTCGGGTCAGAGGTCAAGCCGGAGGTCAAGTCAGAGGTCAAGCTAGAGGTCGGGTCAGATCAGGCATCAGTCGTATCTCAAAACAGGGCACACACACATGCAAGGGCGCTGCCACATTTTGAGACGGGGGGGGGGGCAGCTAGGTGTTTGCCCCCCTCCCCCTACCTTACACTCAGTGAGCTGTCAAAATCCTGCTCATCCATCTGGAGGCAGCCCAGCCCCAGCCCCCCCCCCCGTCTTCCTGCAGGCCACACACGCAAGGCAGAGATCAGGTCGCTCCTATTTAGCCGCGCCGGCCGGTCGCGCGCGCCCAACAACTGCAGCTGTCCCGTGACACCCAGCACGTGTGTGCCGCTCCTTTTCAGCCGAGCTTCACTGCTGCCACTGGTTACCAGAGCTGATGGACCGTCTGCAGGCTCCGGAGCCATGTCAGGAAGGTGCTGGAAAGGCAATGTCACTCAGGTCATGAAATGTGGAAATGGGAATGATATAATGCCATTAGATACTGAATGATGTATTTTACAATTTACTCGATTATTCATTATGTTATAGTGTAATTAAAATCACATGAACAAACATAAACAGTATCAGGAAATATTAAGTCGTGCTATGCTTGGACAAAATACCACTGGAACCCAGTATGTACCAGTAGTGTACTTTGAAATGCTTGAGAAATATGCATTTGTAAGCAGTGATACTGAAGCAAAATTACACAGACATATTTGATTTCACTTCTTCTTGTACTTCTCACCAACACACTTGCATACAACACTGGCAAACCTCTCATGCTAGTCAGCGGCGGATCCAGGAAAGAAAATGGGGGTGGGGGGCAGTGTTGGATTTTTCATTTCATGACCTGGTCCCGGAGAGTAAAAATCCATAGGTGGAGAGTAAAATTGTATTGTTATTGTCGGGAAAGTTCAGATTTTCATTTTTGCTTTAATTATTTTACTTGGAAAGTAAGACGAAATCCTGATTTGTAATAGATATTAAATCCTTGTGAGGAAAATTAAATTAAATTTTAACGACAATGTCGGTAAGACCAGGCGAAAGGAGAACAAATTTGCTGAACAAATATGAAGAGAGCAAAAAATTTTGGACCCAAAAAGTCCAGAAAATGGCCCAAACTCCAAGGCTGGTGGGGGGCGGTGGCACCTCAGACGTCAAAGGGCCCACAAGCTGCAAGGGGCTCCCTAGATGTTTGCCAGTCTGAAAGGGCCTGTAGTCGGTCCAAGTGTATTTTCAGGTATGAGAAGGCCCTTGTCAAGCCTGAGAGGGCCTGTGCCAGTCTTGTAGGGCCCTTGCAAGACTTGAGAGCGCCCTATGCTGGCCTGAGAGGACCACCAGCATGTGCAGACCTGGGAAGGACCCTCTCAAACCAGCTTTGTGCTCCCTTAGCCTGGTAAGGGCCCCTTGGACTGCCGTAAGGCCTCTAAGCTTGGTAAATGCCCTCTCAGGCCCAGCGATGGCCCTTTCAGACCAGTGTTGGGCCATCAAAGGTCTGGAAAGGGCCTTCTCAGTCATGGCTGTGCCCCGGGCTTGGCAAGGGCCTTCGGGTCCTCAGACACAGATGGACCCAGGCCCAACCGTCCACAGAGGGGGCCCTCCTCAGACGTTTTGTGGGGCATGTGTCCCATTGCCCCCTGGATCCGCCCCTGATGCTAATAAATAAAGTTTAAACTAAATTTGGCCCAAATGGTAAGCCGTTACAATGATTTTCAAAGAAATCGGTGCTTCAAAATGTGTGTATTCCTTCACAAGGCAAAGTTTATCAAAGTTAAGCACCTACTTTAATACACAAGTGGTAAGGATCAACACGTACCAGTGATGGGATGGCAGACTTCTTCAACTTAACATGTGAGCTTGACTCATAATCATGAGCCACAAAGTGCCTGAAGCACACACGCATTGCCTCCTTCAATCTGCATGCTGCCATCGAGGCAGCTAACAGCTGGCTGTCTGCCCTGGCACCCTGAAATACAGAACATATAATAAATTCACTTTTGTATGCATTGATTTAATCAATTCACAAAAAATGTTTCATGAATTGAACAGTGATTTAATCATTCAGGTTCCAAAATGAATCGTGATTGAATCGTGGCAAAAAGTTAAATCAGTAACCAGTCTGGACTGAGCATGAAACCCATAATCATGGAGGAGTGAAGTGTACTCGTTTTTATCGTATTTTGTATATTTTTTGTAACACTGACATGAAACCAGAATAGCAACCTCGTGGATGGTTTTTAATACACTGATTGAGGAGCGAGGTTTGTTTGTCTTCAAAAGTCAAAAATAATTCAATATATTTATTTAGTGATCTATCAAAAATAACCATTACAAAACAATTATAATATCTAATAGCCCTCTTTTGAAGATGAGCGTTGAGGCAAAAATAATTATAAACCTGAAGCGTTACACTAATGATATAGCACAACATGACAATGACATAATTACACTAATGACATAAGGGACAAGTTTCTGTTCAGTTTCAGTTCAGTAATTCACCTCCTCAGTTAATGGTGTTCTTGAGGTCCATAACAAAGAAAGAGAGTATTATTACGACAGACAGAAAAGCGTACCAGTAATACCAAAACTATGTCACCAAAAACTATACATAATCAAACCTGACCTAATCTTTACAGCAATTACGGTCATAGGGACCCATGTTTAGAACGCTCCGCTCACATTCGCTCGCTGTGCTGTGGAACCCACTGAGTGGGCATCGCCCCCTGGACCCCACCCCAGACCATCTTGTAGACAGACAGTATAGAGGATTCTGCATGGCTCCGAGTGGAAGAGAATAATATATTTTCTAAGCGTGCGACTAAAAAAAACGAGCAATGAAGGAGCGAGGTTTTTCAGGAACACACAGAAATATTTTGTATCTTCCACAAGGCAGACATGAAGAATTCCATTTTTTTAAAGTTTTAAGAGGTTGATTCAGTCTAGTTCAGTTCAGTACTTGATTTTTAGTCGGAACTCACATGACCTTATATCTCAGGGGGATGCAAAGATAACACATTATTTCACTTTATCATTTAATGTGTGTTAAACCTTTTTATCTTTGCATCTCAGCAAAGTGCAAAGATAAAAATATTCCAGCACTGCAGACCCAATGCAAAATCAACCTCTACAAGAAAGATAACCCACTGTTCAGTATGTCATAATATTAGTCAGCAGACAACTCTTCTACTATTAAGGACCTCAAGAACACCATAAACTGGGGAGGTGAATTACTGAACTAATACCAGAGTTTCAATCATAGTCTATTTTCAGGTTACAAATCCGATTAAATTGCAGTTCTGTCTATTTCTCATGTTAATGTTACTAATTAATTGGAAAATAGACTTAAAAATACCTACCAAACATTTTTAAATTATGAACCATTGATTTTTCATATTTATTGTGTTAAGAATTCGAATCAGGTTACTGAATAACCTGAAGACGCCCTATGCCAATGACGAATACCGACTTACCTTGACCTAATATTTAAAATACGTTATAATAGGCAAAAGGTTTTGGTGTTCAATAATTATTTGTATTCAAACTACTATCAGTCAAAACCGTATGTCAACACGTACCGGTGGGCGATGCAGCGATCGAGATGCTTCTTCGTAGTCGTATGCACGATTTTTGTTTATACAGCAGCGACATTGTTTATAAGTACATTTCTGGTATCTTATCTATTGCCTTGATACAGCCTTGATCTACAACTACGGACGAAGCACTGATTCGGCATTTCCACAAATGACCGTTATCGTTCGTTTGAAGATTTGTCAACGCCTCAGCCAGGATTGTCAAGTTACTGGAAGGACAATACCAATTACCGAACTAAAACCACGATAACACAACTACCAAAGATACGACCGAGATAGCTCGCACTAAAAGCTAGAGTTTTAGCAGCTTCAGGCCGCCAGGGACCGCTAGTGAGCCAGGGTAAACACCATGGCTCACTAGCGGTCCCTGGCGGCCAATTGCTGCGAAAACTCCAGCTCTTAGTGCGAGCCCGAACATCGCATACAAATTAATAACCAGTCTGGTTCAATGCAAACAAACCGTCGAAAAGCGTGATGGCCGCCCAGGTTCTGTTGTTCGGCAGTTGCTATCAGCGCGCACGAGCTGTTTGTTCGAATTGCTATTGGCTGGTGATAACGATATGCTAGCGGTATAATCGATAGTTGCAGTGCTTTTAGTAGTGGGAAGCCATCTGGAGTCTACCCGATAACTTTTTGCTCCCAAGCAAATTACTGGAGTCTTTGAATATCTCAGCAACTAGGGTGAATCTGGAAAAATGAAGTAATGGTTTAATTCAGAAAATTGTGTTCTATAGACCAGTGTCAATAACTCCAACTAAGCGATGTGAGTAGGCACACTCCCTTTAAAGGAAATAGTTCACCTTCAACATGGGATTTGTAGCTGAAATAGCAGTTTTGTAGCCCGTGTTGAGAAATCCTTATCTGCAACTTTTCTTGGCTGAAAAGACTCTCCAGCCGAAGATATTTGACTTTTTGGCGAAGGAATGCGGCGCATATATGATATACCGTACCGTCTGAGAGTGCCAGCACTGCACGGAGCATGCGCAGACCAATATCGCACACCATAACATTAATAATTTACGACCTTCTGTCCGGAATTGGCGCGATGTAGGACCATTTTTGAAAAGAAAAAAGAAACTGTATTAAAAATATAATAAAATCGTGTTCTGAAAATTTTCCGAAGGTGAACTATTTCCTTTAATGAGATGCATCTAAAACATACTCGAAATTTTCAAATTGAGGTCACACACAGGTTACGATCAGGTCAAAGATCAAAATCGAGGTATGTATGTATGTATGTATTAAAGCATAAACTATCCACACGAATGAGGTTTTTACAGTTGTTTGTCATGTTGGCAGGTTACACAGGGTACAATACAAAACACATCAGCATGCACTTTCACACTTCCACACACGCATAAAACTCAGTGCACCTCGCATGTCACGTCAGGTATGGCGCCCTGGCTCCAGGCTACGCTTCAGCTCTCTCATGAACTTGCCAGCAGACATGCACTCGAAGTCGCGTGGCAGACCGTTCATATTGCGCGCAGCGCGGTAGGCAAAGCGCCTCTTTCCGGCCTCTGTCCTGACCCGAGGAAGAGATAGGTGGTGGTCCTGTCGGGTCGTTCGAGAGTGCGCCGGTCTCTCACAGTTGTGAGAAAATAGACCGGCGAGACTCTCCGGCTCAGCGGTGCCGCGGACTTTGTGGAGAAGACAGAGGGTTTGATAAAGGAAGAGGTCGGGAGCATCGAGCCACCCCAGTGCTTCCCGCACCTTCGAAATGTGGTCAAACTTGCGTTTTCCGGAAACGACTCGCGCTGCAAAGTTGATGAGTTTTTGAATGCGATGCAGGTTTTTGGCAGAGCCGTTTCCGTACACGACCAAACAGTAACGAATGTGAGAGAACACTAGGGCGGTGACGATTTCGGGAAGTATTTGTGACGGGAGGTAGTGACGGATATGGGATAGACTGACAAGGATACCGCAGCACTTACGGCAGAGGGCTGACACATGAGCGTCCCAGGTGAGGTGCTGATCAAAAATGACACCCAAGTTGCGTGCCTCTGAGTGAGGTACCAGGTAAGTGTCACGGAACTTAATAGTAAACTGAGGAAGTGAGCGCAAATTTTGTCGTGATCCGATGGTAAGGAGTTCGAACTTCCTTACGTTAACTTTAAGCCCATTGCAATGAAAGTAGTCCCCAAGAGAAGCGAGAGCCGACTCCATGCGGGCGATAAGCGCTGGCATACAAGATTTTGGTTCCGAAATCATGACTTGAGTATCATCGGCATATTGCACCACAATCGCATCAGCCGCATGAAGACTCAAGTCATTTGCAAACGCGCTGAAGAGAATGGGTCCGAGCGATGAGCCCTGAAAGACCCCTTGATTTATATCACGCGGAGTGGACGTTACAATCTTGCCATCAGAGCCAGGGAAGCTAACACTCTGAGTGTGACCGTGCAAGTAATTTTGGAACCACAAAGTGTCTATGCCGAGAGCCTGAAGTTTGACTAACAGTTTTCCATGGTGAATGACGTCAAAACATTTGCTTAAGTCAATCAAACAAAGCAAAGCAATTTTACCAGAGTCGACAGCCGAGAGCATGTGGTCAGTGATACAAGTGAGCGCCGTCTCCGTAGAGTGCCGTGGGCGGAAACCGTGCTGGGTAGGAGCAAGGAGATGGTTGGATGAAAGGTAATAGTAGAGCTGGCGTTGCACCGCCCGCTCCACTATTTTGGCTATGACCGGAAGTATTGAAATTGGGCGGAAGTTGGAAGGATCAGAAGGATTGCCGGATTTATGGATTGGATACACAAGGGAGTGTTTCCAGGAGGTAGGCACGTCGTTGGTCGTGATGCAGGAGTTGATGAGGAAGAGAAGGACGTGGCCGATGGAATTGAAGGCGAGCTTCAGGATACGGATGCAGAGGCCGTCAGCACCACGAGCCGGGGAGTTCCGCATACTAAAGACGATGCGGTGTAGGGCACTCATACTGATTGGATGCAGTGAAAAGTAACAAGCTCCCACTCTCGGCAAACGAGTGGGGAGAGAGGGAGGTGGACCTTGCGCCTCCAGCTCGGCCGCCACGGTCGGACCGACATTAACAAAAAATGCGTTCATGTCGTCATGCGAGGTAGATGGTAACACCTGGGCATTCGACCTCTTGCTACCCAATAAGTCTCGGGCGGATTTCCAGCAACTAGCTCTCCCCTGCTCGAGAATGCGGTCGCCCACATACCGGCGCTTGTCAGCCCTGAACGCAGCTCTAGCAAGGCGATTTGCTGAGCGGTACTGATCTGAGCCATGACCACACACTCTCAGAGCTATGGCTCGCTGCATAATCAAAATACGGGTACTGTCGGACATCGGACATGTCGGGTATTTCGACATATCGGACATGTCGGACATGTCGGGTATTTAAGTGTATGGGTCATACTCTCCATACAAATCCTTCGATTGCGACCATTATCACCCAAAGTGCTCTCAAAGGTACAATACACATCCGGCATCAGCTAAACTGAGCTTGTTGGCAAAGGTCAAGGTAAATGTCAGTTCATAAAAGGTCACTATGCGCAAAAGATCTACGAAAGTCATGTGATATGTATGTTTAGTGGATAATTTGACACGTATAATTCGATAGTGATAGTCATTTTACCACCTGACCTCATTTAAGTAAAGTTTATGTCAAGCTCAGGTCAAGGTCAGATCACATAAGGTCAAAAAGTCGAAATTGATAAATCTAAATAAACAAGACATGTTTCTGGACGCCTCGGACATGCAGTGGTGACGTTTATTTGGTCGTAGCTGGTCATTAAAAACAGAACAAAACAATACAAAATACGTCATGAGTTACTCATACTTTAGGAGCCATAAGTCAGTAAAAATTGGTGATATTGTTTTTTTAAATTTGGTTTGGGAATTGCCCTAATGTGTTTCTATAATATTTATGCTGGTTTTTGAATATCTTTGAAATTTTGATTTTGTTGGCATTTTTCCGAAGACAATTGATTTTTTTTTTTGGGGGGGGGGGGGGTCAAAAACCAAAATTTTCTAAAATAGGAGATGGCCCTTGTCATTTTCTATCTTTTCACGCTTTTTATTGCATTTTGCTCAAAATATGGACTTTGTACAATCTGTTAAAGTTTAGCTGATTTGTTTCGTCAAACTGGTGTGTAGTGACGTCACTAAGCTAAGCTATATGTCGAAAATTGTCGACGAAATTGCTTGATGTTTGCACAGAAGACGTAACATTGATGTAGGAGAAGGAACCTAATGTTTCACGTTAATAGCACTATTTTTTATAGCTATTTCGGAAGTTCGTCAGGGGGCGTTATTCGCCCCCCCCCCGCTCCAGTCAATGGTGTATTAACCCGCGTACTGGATGGGGGTGGGGCGAAATCTGCCCACCCCTCCTGTTTTGTTTTGTGGAAATATCTCCTGATTTAAACAGTCAATACGCATCATTTATTTATATATAGTGTACCTGCTAGCAAATTAATAGGCGTCGTTTAAAGTAAGCAAAATACAAATCGGCAGCAAACTTTGTATAGTCATAGCCATCAAAGTAAAACAGAACTTCCAGATGACTCTGGTAACAGGCAACAGGCAGCAGTGACCCAATTACAGCTCAAGTCCAAAGTTTAAACACTTCAAATTAAACATCACATCAATAACATACACACAAAAACACAAACCTAAAAATCACATAAAAATACAAACCTCAAAATATACATAAAAGCACATAACACATCCCTAAAAATACACATAAAACAACGATTGTAAGAGCTATAAGCAGATATTAAAATGGACGCCGTTTAAAATATATCACTACCCCAGCTCTAAACACTTGGTCGGATGCCCCGAATGGGTCTTCCGATGGGTCAGTTGTCCACTGGCCGGCCCGGGGGTCAGACGCGTCCGACTCGCTCCGCCCGACCGGTGACCCCGTGACCCGCGCCGCCCTGTTGTGCGGCCAGTGGCCGGAGCCAGTGCGATAGTGAATAGTAACTAAGACTATGTAGTGGCGCAGCAGTGGGCGTCAAGGATGCCGGACTTCGCCGACCTGAAAGCGGCACTGCTCACCATGCTGAGCGATGGAGAGGTACGCTCAACTCTCCGGGACCTGCTCGGGGTGGAGAAGGAGAAGGAGATCGCGGAGCTCGAGCAGGAAGTGGCGGCCCAAAAATCAGTGATCGGTGAGCAGGAGCAGCGGCTCGCCGAGCTGGAACAATACTCCAGAAGGAACTGCTTGAACTTTACTGGCATCCCAGAGAGTAAAGATGAGAACACCGTGCAGCTAGCCATCGAACTGGCCAAGATGGCAAACGTAAAGCTGGACCGGAGGGCCGCATCGGCAGGGCGCATCGTATATGTAAGCCCAAAGTGGCTGCTCCGGGCCAGTCCCCAGCGCCCACTCGCCCACTGGTTGTGAAGTACGTCTCGTACTTAAAACGTGAGGCGGTCTGGTTCGGCCGAAAGGAGCTGAAGCAGGCTAAACCGCCACGCGGTTCCACTCTAACCGAGGGATCAATGAAGAACGCCTTCGTCCGGGAAAATTTAACTAGAAGGAACCAAGAAATACTGTACCTCGCGCGCCAGCTGAAACGAGCAGGAAAACTGTGAGCCGTCAGGTCAGACGGATGTGTGCTAAAAGTAAAGAAATCACAGCAAACTGCAACGGTGCGCCTCAGCTCCAAGACTGATCTCGGCCAGTTTGAGTAGGAAACCTGCCATCCAACTTGCGCGCACCGGCGTCTCCTTGATCCGCGGCCTACCGGCGTCCTCCGTGGCAGGGCGGCCTCCCGCCGTGCTCCCCTGCTGGCGTGACGGGCCGCGGTCTCCTTGATCCGCCGCCTACCGCCTTCTTCTGTGGAAGGGCGGCCGCCTGCCGTGCTCTTGGCCTGCTGGCGTGCCGGGCCGCAGCCTCCGTGATCCGCCGCCTGGCGTCGTCTTCCGTGGCAGGGCGGCTTCCCGCCGTGCTCCCCTGCTGGTGTGCCGGGCCGCGGTCTTCGTGATCCGTGACCGGTCTCGGCCGTAGTCTTCCGTGGGGGGGGGGGGGCTCCTGTGCTCTCTTGCTGGCGAGCGAGGAACGAGCGGCCACCGGCGAGTGGGAGGCTGACGGACAACACTATTACACCGCCATTTGTGCAGCCAAATGGAATCTCAGTAACGGCTGGACCGATTTGCTCGCAACAAGCACCGATAGATTCGGCGCATGCGTTTCATCAGCCGTTCTTAAACTGGTGGCCTCAGGTCATCACGGTGACCTTGTAAATGCACACACGTCATATTTGGCATTGCAGCCAACTAGAATCTCAGCAACGGCTGGACCGATTTGCTCGCAACAAGCACCAATCGATCCAGCACATACGATTTCATCAGCCGTTCTGAAAATGGTGACCTCAGGTCATCGCTGTGACCTTGTAAAAAAAAACATATTTGTCATTGCAGCCAAATGGAATATCAGCAACGGCTGGACCGATTTGCTCGTTACAAGCACCAATCGATTCAGCGCATACGATTTCATCAGCCGTTCTGAAACTAGTGACCTCAGGTCATCACCGTTATAGAGATCACAAGCGGTCCCCGCTTGTTTCGCTGCGCGAAGAGGCGACGCCGTTGGCGTCGGTGGTGCCGTTAACTTACGCCGACCAAAACAGGTATTACAGCGTTTTATATATTTAGCGGCCCCGGTCAGCTGAGGTCCCTGGAGCCAATAGCATCGAGCTAATGCTAAAAACTTTTTCGAGCGCCGGCTATTTGGATCGGATTTATCATTGCGAGAGAAGGAAAACATGCACCTTCTGGCGCGTGCTGTGACCGACACCGGCATCGGAGTGACTTGATTTTTTTGCCGTGGATCGTCACAAAGCTTGAAGCTGTCGTGTGTGCAGCAAAGTTCACCGTCATCGGTGCTGCCGTCTGTGCTGTGCGTGTGGCTAAAGAAATGAGGACACATACACATACACATAGACAGACAGACAGACAGACGAATGGCTAGACAATTAGTGATATAGATATATGCATAGAGACGACATGCCTATGCTGAAGCACTTTATTTCGTGACAATTCAGCCTGTCTTTTTAAGCATATTTTTCTAACATTCTCGACGCCCGTGCTAAACTAAGCCACTGTATTTTATGTTGAAGACAGTTTTGTAGGCAATATATACCTATAATAATATTATTTTCAGAGAAAGTTGTCATTGGCATCGGCGCACGTTATTTCTAGGGGAATTGTATTGGAATTGTATTGCTTAAAAAGACACACTGAATGGGGCACCACAATTGAAGCTATTGTAGATGGCGCTGATGATCAACTGCTACCAAGCGGACCGGCGGGTGTGCGTCCAGAGTGAAGGGCGCATTGTTTACGGCGGAGTTTTTAAGGGGTTAGAGTGGTACAGATGTGTTCAAACTTATACGAAATGTTGGGGAGGATCAGGGGCAAATGCCCCCCCCCCCCCCGCAGGAATCTGGGGGCATTCAATACAAGTATGCCATCCCCCGTGCGTTCCCAATTTATCGTAAAATCGTAAAATTGTCTTTGCAGCAGTCAAAATCCAGCTATCCTCAGTCCAAAACCGGATAATTTCGCGCCGCTTCGCGGCATGACACAACTTTCGCAATTGCTTATACAAATTTGAAAAATGGGAAATTAATGCCATTAACCCGCGAGTCACTGGGGGGGAGCTTTTTAGCCCCCTCTCCTTAGGAGTATTAGGAATATCTCAACAACTAATGCAGATATCGACCCCAAACTTTGAGTACTTTTCCGGGCATCATTTTTACACATTTTGTGCAAAAATGAAGCAATTTAGTCAGAAGTTGTTCCGAGATATAGTGAATTTAGTTATGTCACTAAACACGATTTTGACACTAAAATCAGCTAAACTTTGCCAGGCCGTACAAATGCCATATTTGAAGCAAAATGCAATCGAAAAACGCAAAAAGGTAGAAAATGGCAAGGGCTACAAACCAGCTATCTCGAAATTGCGAAAATGTTGGTTTCTGACCCCAAAAATTTCATTTTTTTTTTTAAATGCCCACAAAATATATATTTTTTTCTTCAAAGATATTAAAAAACGGAATATATGTCAGATAACGACATATGGGCAACTACAATACCAAATTTCAAAATTATATCATCTTTTTTGACTGACATGGCATGTAAAGTATGGGTAAATCATGACGTCATATTTTGAAATTGCGTTTTTTGTCTTTTATTGACCAGATACAGACAAATAAATGCCAGCACTGTATTTGTTAGATACAACTGATATAGAAACATGCTTTTTTAATTTCGATTTATCAATTTCAAATTTTGACCTTCAGTGATCTGAACTTGACCTGAACCTGTCACTAACTTCACGTACATGAAGTCAGGTGGTAACATGACTATCACCATCGAATTATACGCGTAAAAGCATCCATAAAACATGTGCTGCATGACTTTCGTTGATATTTTGTGTGTAGTGACCTTTTGTGACCTGGCCTTGACCTTGATCTTTTCCAACAATCTCACTTTAGCTCATGTGGGATATGTATTATACCTTTGACAGCACTTTGGGTGATTATAGGTGCAATCGAAGGCCATGGATGGCAAGTATTGTCCATAAACACAAATACCTAGATTTTGATGTTTGACTTGACCATGACCTGACATGTGACCTTAATTTGAAATTTTTAGGTTACGTTAGGTTTATCTCATTGTGCGCTTTCGAATGCCGCCTTGCGCGTCCCGCTGCGATCATTGGTTCTGAAGATACCAGGGGGGGGGGGGGCTAACAGTTATATACAGTGAGTCGTGTTACAGAGTATACCCCAGTGACTGTCGGGTCAAGTGTCTGGCAGAGGCTCTCCTTGGCGGTAATTGCTGGCACTGGCGGATCCAGGGGGCCATCAGGGACAAGCAAATGCCCCCCCCCACACACAGGAATCTGAGAGGGGCATTCAATACAAGTATGCACCCACGCGCGTTCCCTGCACTGAGCGTGAAAAACGATGATCTTGGAGAAACCTTCATGAAAACGGAAGTTTTTTTTCTTCTCTCGAGTGATTGAATTTGAAGTTTGTATGTATCCCTTTCCTTCAATAGTCCTGTTTACATCGCACTAAACAAATTCCACTACATTTCCGATAAGTTGTGTGTAACGAGACTTTTTGTAGAATTTCCCTAGGTTTAAAGAGGGATGCATATCCATGGACTACAAATATAATCCATGGCAAATCTACTTCATTATGAACTCATACGCCCTCGTAGCACAACTTCCTCGGCTCGGAAGCGCTATAACTATCAGCTGGAGTTGTTGCAGCTGTTGGCCGCCAGGGACCGCTAGTGAGCCAGGGTATTATGACGTAGAAAGCAAATAATAGCAGTTAAATATTTAACGATAAATGTGTATTTATTTATAAATAAATATATTCATCAATATTTAGCGGTACCATTTGCTTCGACGTCATAACACCCAGGCTGACTAGCGGTCCCTGGCGGCTAACTGATGCAAGAACTCTAGCTGATAGTGCATGCCGCTATAACTGTACGAATTGGTGGATTTGCGTGCACGTTTGTTCACCGATTGTTACCCAAGGCCATATATAGGGTTTCCTACCCTACTTTTGTTTCTTTCTCAGTTATCACTTATCTTGAAACCACAGGTAAGATTCTATTGTATTTTTTGTTCCGTTTATGATTGTTTTTGTTAAAGTTTTTTTGTTTTGTTTTTCCCCATTGTGTTTGTAATACTAATTAAATGTAGTCACATTGACATGAAATACTCACCCAATTAAATATGAATGTAGGTATGCAGGTACCAATTATGCCTATATTACCACATAAGGGTGGGTTGGGATGGTTAGGTTATGCTTTAAAACCTCACTGAATAGTATAACCAAACCCAAAAGGTAGGTATAAATGCAGCATTGCATGATAGTGGTGTCTGGCGGCCATGGTTTTAGTTAGGCACCTACCCAGGGGCGCATTCAGACCTTCAGAAAGGGGGGCAAGCCCCCGGGAGAGGCCCCACACCAAAAAATACCCCTTGATATGAAAAACTACGGATTTTGGCCACTTTATTTTGTGAGGCCCCTTGTTAACAATTTTTCTTTGTCTACTTTTGATGAGCTGGATTGGACCCTGTGACCAGTAAAGGGGGGGGCAATTGCCCCCCTTGCCCCCCCCCCCTCCCCTGGCTGCACCCCTGCACCTACCTATTAAGGAAAGTAAGGTAATGGTAGTGCAGGCATCACACAAGCTTCCATATGACCGGTAGGGTAGGCTGTCCTGATCGGACTTAATGTACCATAATTGCTGGGAGGGTTAGATCAGGGGCACATCATGTCTAAAAAAAACAAATTCTACCTGGCAGATTCAGATTCTGCATAGTGGTGATTTGCATCTTTACCTGTTGAAGTAGGAAACAAACTTGAGGTCACACCTTTGTTTTGGCTCATTTACATCAAAGTTGGCTAGACATTAAAAAACAACTCAGATACAATTTGTTTTTTAGAATATTTAGGAAATTTTTGGTGATTGAAAAGCATTTTATTGAATGCTATTCATAATTTTGTTTTTAGTGATGACATAACCTTGCAGAGTCAGCCCAAGACCCTATAACCAGGTAAAGACAAGCCATTTGACATTGAACTTGGCAGACCGCCGGATGACATCACTGGCGGGCTCTGCTCCTTCATGGGCACCACGCTCATGCCAAAATCTTACAATGGCTGTAACTCGTAAACAGCAAAAATACCTCCCTATGGAGTATGGAGGCATATTTTCGGAATCCGCATCCAGGAGGCCCTGTATGCAAAATTTGGGGCAAATTGAGACACCCCAGAATATCACACTGTCAGTGTGATATTCTGATGCTGCTAACTTGATGAACGTCAGCATCAAAACTTGTGTGTAACCCCAGCGCTACTGGCCTTAGCGCTATTGGCGCTATCGCACAACAATCACCACCAAATGACTGGTCAATTTCAACTAATATGCTATTGCTAGCTGAAATCTTGCAATTTGATTGGTGCAGTGCTCTACCGCCAGTGACATTAAATCACGTTTTGTCAGCACCAGCGAGGTGGCTTATATGGCGCTCAAGCGGTGTCACCCCCTGAGTCAGCCACCATTACAAATCACCATGTTAAGCTGAGTGTGACGTAATGTGGCGCTGGGCTGGCATGGCATGTGCCTTACTGTGCCATGTGGTGAGACTGAATTCATATTTTGTGTGATTTACATTTGTTTTACATGCCTAATTGTGGTCATTTTAACGAGTGCTCATTTGAGGTGCCGTTACAAAGGCCATACCTCCGAAACTCATCATCATCATTTTACCTTATACCCCTAATGTCTGTTTTTCCAAGGTAATTTATTTCTTAAAAACATTGTTGCTTTATGTTGGGGTTTAGCAAGGTTGGTTGTCCTGTTCAGTAGTGGATTTAATTCAAGGTGATATACTTATATGATTGATTATTATAAATGAATTTGCTGAACATTTAAGGTTCTTTTCTCTGTTTTTAGTCATTAGTAGAGTCCATGTAATGTCTTGTATTTAATGTCAGCAATGTTATGACTAAGTTTGTGCCTTTTTAGCATGGCAGAGGAGCGCACCAGGTGGGAGCGCCATGAAATTGCGGCCATGTTGGCGATCCTGGCCGACCTCAGCATTGAGCGCCAGCTCGACATGTCGGGCGTCCGCAAGGGCGTCCTATTTGGGCAAGTGGCGCAGCTGCTCAAGGAGCAGCTGCCCGACACCAACAAAACGTGAGTAGTTCACATATGGTAAAAATGTTTTGTGTGACGGATTCTGGTTACTAATTAGCTCTTGTTTTGGATGTTGTTTATGATCCAACAACCAGGACTTCTGTTTTCTTGCTAATATTAATTTCCCTGTGATCCTCATGAACCATCTGTATGTTGTTTTCACTTGTCTTCCTTTGCCGGTGTCATCAATCGTTTAAATTCTCCACCACACAACACCTGACAGGGTTGGAATTTTACATTTGTGTTGGTGTACGAGTACATATCTTCGCAAGGGAAGAGTAAAAAAATAACCTGATGGTAGACCAAGAATAGTATATACCATTGATCTCTATTATAACTAGATGGCCGACTCCTGCGCTCAGGCCGTTCCTGACAGCAATTCACTAGCGAGGCAAAAATGTGCTTCTTCTTCTAAAGTTAACACTAAACCATACGACGAAATTTGTAGTGTCTTGGAACTAAGGTCATCTTAGGTAGTTCTGTGCAAGATATTTTATATTTTAATACAATTTTGTGTTGAGAATAAGACAGGCTATCTATTGAATGCAAAAGTAAGACATGTTATCCAGTTTTTCAGCTGATAAGTGGTGCTGAAGTGGAGGTGTGTCGGAGCCTCAACTTTAAAATAGTCACGTGACTTCGCCTTGTTACCTCTTTACCGTGAAGCGCTCGCGACGTGAACTCGCGCGCGCGTGGTGGCTGCGTGTAAAACCTGAGGCAAGATTCGCTGTGAGGGGCTTGGTGCTGTGTCAGAGTATATCAGTATTCAGTATTCAATTAAATTCAAAGCCAGTAACCAAAATTCAAAGTACCGTGGTTGAGATGTTGCGTTAAAGTGTCGTGTTGAACTTGTCACGCTGTTGGTACACGATAGCATAATGGTTAGGAGTTGAGGCGCGTTTTTTGTCTCTAAATTTCGCACCATTTCGCATAAAATAGGTGAGTTTTCAGTAATTAGATAGGGGCACCAGGGCATTGGTGCCCCGCCTCCCCCTCCTGGATTCAAGGGGGAACGGTGCCCGGTGCCCCCCCCCCTGTTTCACCGCCTATGGATGCGAATCCCGACTCCCTCAGGGCGATCTCGCGGCAGTCAGGGCCGCCACCACTCCTTCGCTTTGCATGTAGCAGGTCACTGTGTTCGCATGTGTATCTTACCATGATAACGCTATCCTTACTAACTAACTAACTAACCTGATCCCTCGGCGGACAGCGCCGCGCCCGGCCCAGCTCGCCGGCCGACCTCGGCGGGCAGCGCCGCGCCCGGCCCAGTTCGTCAGAGGGCTTCGGCGGACAGCGCCGCGCCCGGCCCAGCTCGCCGGCCGCCCTCGGCGGACAGCGCCGCGCCCGGCCCAGCTCGCCGGCCGACCTCGGCGGACAGCGCCGCGCCCGGCCCAGCTCGCCGGCCGACCTCGGCGGACAGCGCCGCGCCCGGCCCAGCTCGCCGGCCGACCTCGGCAGGCAGCGCCGCGCCCGGCCCAACTCGTCGGCCGGCCGGTTCTCCGACGGTCGGCGAGCCGGTCGCGCAGCGGCCACGACTGGTCGGCGGTGACTCTGAGGGACCGGACGACGATTTGGAGGATCCGGAGGGACCGGCCGATGTCCGGCCGCCAGGAGCCGTCGGACGCGGGCGCGCGGGGGGGAGGGGTGGCGCCGGCGGCAGGCGACGTCGGCAGCGCGCCGCCGAAGAAGACGAGTCGGTGGCGCTGCTGAGGCGCCTTGTGGAGCTGGAGGAGGTGTACCGGCCGCTAGAGTTCGCGGTGTTCCGCGACCTACGGGACATTGCCGCCGAGTGTGCGGAGCAGCTGAGGGCGCGCAGGAACGGCCAATGATAATACTGATGGCGATGTCGAGCGAAGTGGCGTTTTAGTTTTTGGTTTAATATAGTCTCGTTGCTACGTTTGTTATATTAATTCACGTGTTCCTGAAAATAAGTGTTTTTTTTTTCTTCTTCATTTTTTGTTTGATGTATTTTCATTTTGGTTTCTTATGTTGTATTTATTTATTTTTGTGTGATATATTGTTTTCTTTCTTCTCCATTTTTTTGGTTTAAATCTAGTAATCGTCAATATAATTTGTTAACAGTTAATTCCTAGTTTTTTTGTCCCTTTGCTTGTATGTGTCGTGTGTCTCGGCCTTCAGGAAGCAACATTGCCCACAGGGTAATCCAGTTGTCGTGTCGTGTCGCAAAATGAAGTTTTCTCCAACCGTTATGTCCCTGGCATGCCCCAGTTCATTGGTGAGAAATCGACTAACGGATTCGTTGCGTCACGTCCATCAACTCCTCAACGATTAACAACAGAACGCAGGCCGAATGAAGAAATTTCGTTTGTTCCACGTTTAGTATCGATGTTTGGAATAATCACGTTTACCTCCACCCGTTTGGTACCTCTATACCGAGCTCCAGTAGTAAATTCCGTCGCTGCAGTTCAAGAGCGCTGGACTCCCCCGGTAGCGAGAGCCCGGTTTCGAGGCGCTTCGGCACTAGTTATTTGCTCCGGACTAGGATGGCATGCGGACGGTGGCAGCGCCCGCACTGAAAGCCAGCTGGCGTCTGTGAGCGGGGCAGACCGAGCCCGGCTATGTGGGCACGTTAAACTTTCGCCTCTAAATTCTGCAGACTGTCCGGAATTTCACGATCGGACGGTAGGGGTATGAGGTCTACGCAACAAGGTCTGCTTAGCGCGGGCTCTCACCTCATCAATACGTTCATTGCAAAGGTTCGGACTAAATTTATTTAGAAAAACTAGTTTGTTAACGGATCTGGCGCGACGCACCTGTCAACGCAAGATGAACGAAAACAACGACCGTTCAAACAACACAGGTTATTGTCAGGGTACAGGCTCACTTCACCGCCAGACTGTTAAACACCGCTCCGAGATCTCCTACACGGTTGTACCTGCAATAGCGTTCGCCTGCGCCATCCTACACAACATCCTGCACACCAACATCACAACGTCCACAACCGACTAATGCCATACTCCATCACCTCCAGACCTCCATCCGCGTCTACTGGGCGACCCGTTGTGCCCACAGTGCGTCACATAGCCTCTGGCGCTCGGCAGCGGCAACGCGGTACTCATCACCGCGAGGCGTGCGGTCGATATCGGCCGCGGGCTGTTCGGCGGCATCGGCAGCGGCCGTCTCCAGCCACTGGCGTTCAAAACGGTCACCGTGCTCCTCCACGATGTTGTGTAGGATGGCGCAGGCGAACGCCATTGCAGGAACAAACTTGTATGAGATCTCGGAGCGCTTCAGCAGCCGGCGCCACCTGGCCTTGTACCGGCCAAAGCAATGCTCCACCGGCACCCTGGCGTGGCTCAGTCGGGCGTTGAAGTGAGCCTGCTGTTCCGTCAGGGCACCGGTGTAGCCCTTCATCAGCCAGCGCGACAGTGGGTAGGCTGGGTCGCCGGCGATCCGCAGCGGTACCTCCTCGCCCATGAACTGCGTCGTACCCTGGCAAATAGAAACCAGTGTAATGTTATAAATGTAGCTGCATGAACGTGCACAAGAGAGGACGGGACAATATTGCCTCCTGAAGGCCAAAAGAGAAATATAGAATAGGATTTGGTTTAAAGGAAATAATTCACCTTCAACATCGGGCTTGATCTGAAACAGCAGTTTTGAAGCCCGTGTTGGGAAACCCCTATCTGCAAGTTTTATTGGCTGAAATTGGCTCTCCAGTCGAAAATATTTACTTTTTGGCGAAGGAATACGGCGCCATATGACATTCCCTACTGTCTGACAGCGCCAGCGCTGCCTGGCGCATGCGCAGGCAAATAACGCACACCATAACATTAATAATGTACGACCTTCTGTCCTGAATTGGCACGATGTATGACAATTTTCAGACAAAAAAGTATTAAAAAATATAATCAAATCATGTTCTGAAAAATATCCCGCATGTGAACTATTTTCTTTAAGATATCCCCCTAAAAAACTAACAGCTTATTTTCACTTAGATGCCATTACAAGCATAATCACGACCGCTTTCTCACCTGTGGCAGTTCGCCATTCTCCATTTGCCGCCACAGACTGGACCGGCGCAGGACTCGGGCGTCATGGGAGTTCCCCGTGTCCATGCAGGTCACGCTCAGGAACCTGTCACAGAGAAAATGAAGTAAGTGTTTAGTCACAATACGATTTATACCAAACAACACATTTCAACTACGGCGTATTCAAAAGCACACGAGTTCGACAAACACAGCCATCAACTGTTCACTGCTGCAATTTACGATTCCAGGTCTTCCTCCTTTGATCGCTGTGGGAGATCCCGTCAACGATATTGCCAAACAGTGTCGCATTTTTTAATACAGAAAAGGTAATTATTTGTTCGTATCTTGTCCAAAAAGTAAAAAAAGTTATAAAAAAATGACTTCATCGGTTTCTTACACTTATGGAGCCATTACTCAGTCAAAAATAAAGATATTGCTTTGAAATTTGGTATGGGTATTGTTCATACTCAGGTTTCTCACATGTATTCAGGTTTTTCTAAAATCTTTGAAATTTTCGATTTTGTGGGGATTTAAAAAAAAACATTTTTATTTTATTTTAGGGGTTAAAAACCCAAAATTTTGGAAATAAAAGATTGCCATTTTAAAGAGAATGCCATTATGTATCTTTGGTGAATTGCGTTCGCAATTTCCTTTAACACTGTTTTCTACCATTTTTTATAATATTTATCGTTTTTCCACCAACATGACGTCATCAAAACATGATTATCTCCCAAACTACTTAACTAATTTCAATAACATTTTTACAGCAAACGTATAATTGTTGTAAACTCGGCTACCGAAAATTTCAGCAAGATGCGCTGCATGTGTAAAAAGTTATTAAATAGTTATTCAATAAAAACCTCAGGGGGGGGGGGGGGGGGGCTGTCAGACGCCCCCCTAGGGCGAGGGTTAAGTTGCTTTTTAGAAATCCTCCGGAGGTGGCAATATCCCTTTAAGTGATAAGCCTAATTTCCCATAATTCGATGTTTGAATTAATTGGTGCGCATTTTATCCATGCAATAAACCAAACACGATATTGAAAATATAGCAAAGGAGACCCATATCGAATAAAATTTGTATCTTCTGAAAACTAACCTGCCTTGGTGGTTTACCAGCGCTTGCATATTAAAGCTCTGCCACCCCTTTCTATTTGTATAGTCATGGTGACCGTCCGCTGGGGCTGAGATGGGCAGATGTGTGCCGTCTAGGGCGGCCCAGATGCCGGGGAATCCAGCCCGTGCCAGGGTGCTTCTGGCTGAAGCCATTGCCTCGTGGTTTGACGGCAGACAGATGGTGACTTCCAGGCAGGCAGCGATGAGAGCACTGAAAAGAAAATGATTCATCAATTTCAATAGAGGTGGCGTTTGTATTATTAAATTTTCTACACAGACCCATTAGACGTATCATGCGCCTTTCAATATTGTAGAGATGCGAAACAGCATCGTTGTTAAACATGCAGAGCATGGAAAAAAGACTTGATGAGCGTACGCGAAGTGGCTTTGGCACGACCACAAACATGTTTAGAGGTAAGGTCACTTTACGCTACCTGGTGACCTGACCTGTGATGACCGAAACTCAAAACTTTCAGAAAATGTCGATAATTGATCGCCAAATAGCTGTGCCAAATTTTGCGGCGCTGCGTGCCGCCGTTTTTTTTCCGCTGTTTGCGAAAAAGCTCGGGTGGGAGTTCAAAATGACCCAACCACCAGTTCGAGGGCTAGTGTTTGGACGACAAATAAAGGCATTTATAGAAGAAAAAAAACTATGCGCCATTTTTGCACTCGACCATATAACATGCCACAAGTCCCTGCCCCCTGAGGTCAATTTCACAAAGTAAAACATAAAAATAAAATGTTGTCCTTTCGTCAAGGTCACGCAAGGTCACCCAAAGTCAAAAACAATCACAAGTTTGAGTTGCACAAACAAAATAAATATAATTACTAAAATGATCTTCAAATCAAGCATCGTCGAATGATACATAGGTGTGTTAACTTTAAACAACCCAAATTGGTCTAAACAAATCAATACATATTTTAGTTCTGTCTGACTTGGTAAAAATGCTGCAGGCTATATATATCTCCATAGCCGTTGGTCGAAGCGGGCTGAAAATTGCACAGGCGTGTTTTGAGCCCCCCATTATCCCATGTTTCATCAAATTCTGAGATGTAGGGTGTTAATTTGCTACTTCGGTGTATCGATTTGTCGTAGAATGCCCCATCCCTTCTTTTCCTGCACGATTGCATGTGTTAAATTACCTCACAAATGTCCTGTAGAACTTGTATACCGTCGACTTGTGGACCCCGAATAGGTGACCGATGTTCCGAAATTCGGTTGTTGTTGAGAGCACATATATGGCTATGGCCACTCGGCGGTCCAGGTCGACGGCGGGTCCAATGGAGGCGGGATCTGGCGCCAGCGCGGGAGCGACCTTGTCGCGCACGAACGCGAATGTTTCGCGTGACATCTGAAGCACACAAAACAATATGCATGGGTACGTTCATGACGGACGATAAGTGTGCTACATCATTGCATAACGTGTAAATATGTTCAGAGGCATGCGGTGTTGCAATTAATTGACACTTTGACAAAACACAAGTTGACAGGAACGTTAACAATTAATCTGGGAATGCACATTTGTTAAGGTAACAAGTAAATAGAATGGCTGTTATAAGAATTGCAGTTCAAGCGCAACGGCATACACAACCACGTCATCGATGGCAGCAGAGCAGATAACTCATGCAATACGGGAAAAACCTAAACAGAAACAACGCTACATATAGAGCACAGCACATTACATCATTGAATACAAGGCTCTATAACAAGGTAGAACATTCCGGCAAAAAACAGGGTCTCATCATCGGCTGTATGACGTCACGTACCAACAACGTCACGACCAATCAGAGGCTCGTATTTCATGAGTGAGTGACCTGACCTTTACCTTGACCTTTGCCTACAATTTCACTTTTACTTATCTGGGAGATGCATTATACATTTGGGAGCACTTTGTGAGATAATAGTTGCAATACAAGGCTTTGGATGGAAAGTATTGCCCAAAAACCCAAATCCTTAAATTTTGACACTTGACCTGACTGTGACCTGACACGTGACCTTATGTTAATAATTTCGGGTATGCGTTAGATTCTTCTCACTCAGAGCTTTCGATCGCCGCCTTGCGCGTCTCGCTGCGGTTTTTGGTTCGGAAGATACGAGGGGGGGGGGGTAAAATTTAGCCCCCCCCAGCACCGGACGTTCGGAAGGAGACCCCAGCGCCGCGCGGGTTAAGCATATCATTATTTTCACAAAATTTGCAATCTTTATCCTAGTATATTTACTTATACACTATAAATGTGAAACAATGAACCAAATATGCTCCCCCTCCCCCCCCCCCCCCCCCACACAACAGTGAGTTGCTGTTTCCACAGCAACAGTGAGTTGCTGTGGAAGTGAACTGCTGGTTAAAATATTGTTAAGCTCTGACCTGAGCTTGCGCGCATTACTTCAACATTATCAGCACAGGCCCGTCCAGAGCCCAGTGATTTTCTTAAAGTTGAGGCCCGGCCCAGGCCCGGTCCATGGCCCATAGGGCCAGCCCAGCCCGTGGCGAACTCTGGTATAGAGGAATACAACACCAGAAATGCGGATAAATACCTAACTTGCTAAGAAGGGCCACGATTTATACATACGCCAAGAACAAAATAAGCTCACCCTGAAGTTTTCCAGGAAGGTGGCGTCATCAAAGGTGGGGACCACTTGGGTCCACCACACTGTGCTCCGCGGCCGCCTCCACACTCGCCTACGGGCAGCTCTCCTTCCTGCTCGCACACACTTGGCGACCTGGGCCAGGAGTATTTGTCTCCTTCTCTGGCGCTGCCTCAAGGACGACAGTGCCGAGAGGCACAGGATCAGTAACGCCAACGCCGGCTCCGGTGCCTCCCCGTAGTCATCCATGGGTCTGGAATGGAACAAGTGAGCCGTCAGCAGCATCGTACATGTTAAACCGCACACTGCCGGCGGTTTTTGATTTCCGACCCCCCCCCCCGGTTTTTGGTCAATAGCGGGAAACACATGAAGTCCAGAAACATGTCTTTTTTAATTAGATTTATCAATTTAAAATTTTAACCTTCAGCTACCTGAACTTGACCTGAACTTGACACTAACTTCCCGTAAATGTAGTCAGGTCATAAAATGGCTAACCCTATCGAATTGTACGTGGAAAATAACCCATAAAACATGTGTTGCATGATTTTCGTAGATATTTTGCACATAGTGACCTTTTGTGACCTGACCTTGACCTTTGCCAACAATCTCATTTTAGCTCATGCGGGATGTTTATCATACCTTTGGCAACACTTTGGGTGATCATGGTCGTAATCGAAGGCTTTGGATGGGAAGTAGGTATGGCTCATAAACTAAAATGTCGATTTTGACCTTTGACCTGACCGTTACCCGACATTTGACCTCACTTTGACACTTTCACATTGACAAGTGACAACCTCGTTCGCTGGGGAATTTGTGATAATTTGAATAACAAAATATTCATATTTTTACATGCATGAAATGTGAATGTGTGTACTATGGTGTTGCATGAGTGGAGTTGGAGTGGCATTGCGTGAACCTGAAGTCGCACCCATAAATGTGCATGTGCATAAATATATTTGCTATCAAGGGCGGATTCAGGGGGTGGCCGCAGCGGTCGCCCCCCCCCCCCCCCCGAAGGGCGCCCCACGGGCTGTCCGTCGCCGGGCGCCGCCAGGCCCCCGGCGATGGATGAAGGCACTCACATACAGCGAAAATACGTACTATATTTCACGTGTGCTGCTTGTTTTAATGTCTCCCGTTCGCTCCAGCTCCGGCTTAACGAACATTGCTATCACGGTGCCCCCGGATTTTTGGAAGGCGCCCCTAAATTGGCCTGCGGCCATCCCTCCTAAAAAATCCTGGATCTGCCCTTGTTTGCAATACCTACTAAATGTGTTTGTGTAAATCAATCTGTGGATGTGCTTCTACTGCAGCGAACTTTGCAGCTACCGGTACGAATTACCCATCAAAATATGCAACTTTCCACTAGTGTCGGCCTTATTTTCAATTGGAAATCCAATGGAAAATGACAAAGTTATGGCCAATACCCGTCAACCCAAAACAAACATTGTCCAAATTCAATACACACATTGTAGGTACTAGCCACCCATCAAAACATGTGTATTGTCAAAAGGCATCTTTTGGTAATTTTAAATTGGAAATCGATTCAAAATTGACGAAATGATTTACTTAAAACCTATTCACATGATGCTTCAGATTTGACGTGTTTGCCTTGGACCACAGCAGCGGCGTCAGCGCAATCTAGACGAATCAGCTTCGTGAAACAGCTTTTGAACCAATGGCTACGCCAGATGAGGAACGAGCCTTCCTTGCAATTCTGAGAATCTACTGGTAAGCCTAGAGTTCAGTGTGGTCAGTGCGAATAGCGAAAACAAAGTGTGGTAGAAATACTAATGACGTATGCAAAACATCACTAGATTTGTACATTTAAAATAGCTCCCAATAGCTCAAACAAGTTTTTGAATTGAAACTCAGCAACAGGTCGTTTTGGAAGGAAAAATGTCAGATTTGGGGATTCCTCAGTACTACTGACAATCTTCATCTCAGTTAAAAACTAATGTTAAAGGTTCACTATTCCCTTTATGAAAGATTAAAAATACAAATACTGGCTGAAACCAATTGCAGCTACCGGTACGTCATCAAACTGTAATTAATCAAAACATGCAGATTCCATTTCTAAAGCTCTTTTAAAATGTTATATTCAAATAAGCTAATATAAGCCAATATTTCAATAAAATAAGCTCAATAAAACATAAATTGTGCTGGACAAGTATTCAAGGGACTATCCCACCTTAACATTATATTTGAGCTGAGATAGCCATTTTGATGGCTTGGCATTGCAATTAAGTATGGTAGCAGTTAAAACAACCACAATGATCTAATAAAAAATATATTAGTTTGATTTTGACATCTGTAAAAAATAAGGCCCATGTGTATTTGAATAGGGCCTCTAAACTGACAGCGTCGTCTCTCTTTACCCAACTGGTAATGATAGTCGACTTGTTTTAAGGTCAGCCTTGGAATATTTTTGTCCTCCATTTCTCGATCCCTGGGTGGTTCGCAATCCAGAGGCTAGCACTATCAGCTGGAGTTGATGCAGCAGTTGGCCGCCAGGGACTGCTAGTGAGCCAGGGTGTTATGATGTCGCAAGCAAATGGTACCAGTTAAATATTTAATGCTAAATATGTATTTATTTATAAATAAATAAATAAATCCTCATACATGGTGCTATCCAATCTTAAGACACCAGGTGGTTCACTTTTTCTGCACAATAGATGTCGACTAAAAATTGTGCCATACATTTGGCAGCACAAAGGATTTCCCTGTTATTTTAACAAAATCATGACATCACCAACCCAATTTGCCGCTTAAAACTGAAAGTTGAATATCCTCCAAGATAAGCAATTTT
The DNA here is from genome assembly GCA_036785665.1 of Chirona hameri. Classification (NCBI taxonomy): domain Eukaryota; kingdom Metazoa; phylum Arthropoda; class Thecostraca; order Balanomorpha; family Balanidae; genus Chirona; species Chirona hameri. The sequence goes on along the minus strand of JAXIVJ010004327.1, from coordinate 15,356 downwards.
TCTTTCGGAAAAAAAGTTGCAAACATGTTCAGCTGACCTCGCCTGACATGTAGGCATACGATTAAGTGTGATTTGACAACTTTCAAAAAGGTGGGACAGTTCCTTTAATATAGCCTCAACTTTGACTTATAAATTGACGCTAAGATCCTATGAACTACACCAAAAAAGACACTATGCTGAACTTGAATCTGCCAGGCACAAGCTGCACATTTGTCATTTATTGCGCAGATTGCTCTGAAGCAAAGGGAAAACAGAACTTTCCATAATTGGGTACAATTGCGTCGTCAGCATTCCTATTTTTGAAAGGTGTTTTCCCACACTACTTTGCAGACACTGGGCCACAGGGCCATTCCCCACTAAAAACCGGACGAAATCAGAACAAAATGTACTTTTTTTTTAATAAAAGGAAAACTATATAAAAAAAATTACAGAAAGTATTTTTTATGTCAACTATCATTTGCATAAGGAAATAAAATTGGATGTTTTTTCTCAGAAATATGAATCACTTTTGGGATTTGAACCTGATTTCCCCCCCCCCCCACACACACACACACAACGCCTCTCTGGATCCGCCAGTGTGAGTATAGCTAAGTACCTACCTATTAATTATACCTAATGAAGAAACTTCAATGAACATGATCCTTCACCTCTTCATGATGTACATATATGCTTACCTTGAGAGTTGAGACTTCGAATTAGCCCACAATAAGAAGCACGCACTTCTATAAACAATTAATTAATATACCTTGAGACTTCGAATTAGCCCACAATAAGAAGCACGCACTTCTATAAGCAATTAATTAATAAACTATTAAAAACCACACAAAAACACACAACGCCTTGTGATGTAGCCTTGCACAAAGCTCTACTACATTTGTATTTATAAAAGTGCGCCGATTTTGCCTACAACATTCTTCTGATGCACTAAGAGCTGATTGGTCGAGAGCAAGCGAAATCGGACAGAATTTGCATTGAATGACATATAGGAAAAACTGTGGCAGCCCATCGTCAATTTTGTCTGCGATACGGGCCCATCTTTAAAGACATGCAGACATATTCTGGGGATAACACGGGAACGAAACACCGAACATCCATACAAATATCGGTACCCTCAGAAAAATAGTTGCATACAATTAAGTTATTTTCAATCAGAGAGTCTTTTGTTTTTAGGTGTTGATTAGGAAATGTAAGCAATGAAATATAGAATGTTTTTTGTGTATATTATCCTGCTTAGAGAATGGCTTTCGGACTTATAAAGCAAGCCTTTTGTGTATAGAGAATTTATAGATAAAAAGCTGAAAAGTCTCGTTACATGGAAGTTATAGGAAATTTAAGGGAACTTTTTAGTGTGATGTAAACAGGACTAATGATAGACAAAACAGCGCACCTGATTCAATTCAAGCAGCCCCGGTGACACTTAACCTGCGCCCCGCTTGTGGGGGGGGGGGCAGAATCTGCCCCCCCCCCCCCTCCCGGAATTTCTCAATAACTTGAAAACTACGATATATATAAACGTCCAACTTTTAGTACCTACGTTGCATCAATTATACGTCTTCTCACCGAATTCCAATTCCAATTGATGTAGTATTTTGGGAGGTAATGACGTTTTAATGACGCCATGTCATTCCATTTTTTTTTGTGGAAAAACGATACATGTTTGAACAATCGTAGAAAATAGAGTTTTGAAGTAAATGGCAAATAAAAACATCAAAAGAAAGGAAATGCCATTTTCTTCAAAATGGCAATCTCGGATTTGTAAAATTTTGTGTTTTTGACCCCCCAAAATAAAAATAAACTTTTGTTTAAAAAAAAATTCAAACACAAATTTGTGTGAATTTGAAAAGTGAGTTTCCTAAGCTCGATTACCGAAATAAGGTGACCGGCCCAAATCTGCGGAAAAAAATGGGGGTACTTTTTGCCACAAAAGATGCCCCCCACGGAGAGAAGCAGTGTGAAGCTGGATCCGCCAGTGACACAATTTGCTACAGAGCTTAACTCAACGGCAATATATGTGTCTCGTTGAGCTGCATTCAATGATGCATAAGCATGACCCAAGCAGGTCACTCCGTGACCTGAGGTTGATTTCCCAAATGACAGCTCTGGCTTGATTATACAATAGATAGTTTGTTGGAATTTTCGCATTATTTGGCAAAGTTGAACATTTGTTGAACATTTGTCTCTGGGGAAACACTTTTAGCTATTTGTATGACATTCTCGGTCTGGAAATAGAGATGATAAAATTTGATGTCTTGAGGACCCACAGACGCCTCGCGAAATATTTAATTATCTCATCACGTGATCTTGATCACTGAGCGGAATAGGTTGTCACGTGATTCAAAGGGCCTGCACCCTCCTATTTCACCTAAGACAAATCACGAATTTTAACTGAGAACATAACGAAATCACGTGACCTGACCTGAGGTCACATGCAAAAATTTCGACACTTTTCCATTCTAGTTCTCAACAAATATTACATTAAATTAATTTGTGGTTAATGGCTATTCTGATGACACATATGTTTATACACAGATAACAGGAGACCTGAATTTGACACAAAATATTTGGAATCTTATTTTAAGCACAGCCGTGGACGACGGTGCTGGACTCGCATTTTCACGAGCCGAGACATACAAGTGTATCAGTTTCACATGTCCGTTTCAAATGTCGGCTTTAAAATAAGAGGCCGAAAATTGCGTATCAAATTCAGGTCTCCTGTTGTCTGTGGTTTATATAATTCGAATTATGTATATGGGAGATATCGCCCGAATTAAATTAAAGCTTTGGGCGATATTGAACAGATGCCTGAGGCTATAACTCGAAAACCGTCGGGGCTGAACGTATAACTCGAAAACGGACGGGGCCGAACATTTTACAGCGTGAATCTACGGCCCAGATGACCCCCGACACCTAGTTCAATCGAAACACGAGAAGTAGGATGTTATGGTTTGGTCGATCTGACGTGGGCTGCCCCGGGTGGCCTCTGGTCACGTGACCTTGAGGTCACAGAGCGACTACAAGGCTGATGTTATATATCATTGAAAGCAGGTCGACGAGATAAGCATAATGCCGTTGATTTGAGCTCTCTAAACCAATTACGTGCAAAGTTATTACCAAAGACGTGATGTGCTAGTGACCATTATTTTTACAACTGACCTACACCAATAGACATGACGGCGAAGACTTTGCACTTCCTTTCAACGGTAGGATGTTCCTACTGTGACAAGTCACAAACATCTCGGACTGACTCTCTCTATCGACCTCCACTTTCACCAGCACACCAATACCATCATCCGGACAATTAACACTTTACTAGGACCAATCTATCCTATAGCCAAATTCCTACCCAGACCCATACTTAACAACATCTACACTACTTACATTAGACCACACTTTGACTATTGCGACATCATCTACGACGGAAATTTGACGCTGGCAGATACAATTCGACTCCAGACTCTTCAAAAACCGCTGTGCGAGACTAGTGCCGGGAGCACTGTTCAGATCACCGACTACTGCACTACTTAACGACCTGGGTTGGGAACGACTCGAGACAAGACGACTCATTCACAAACTATTTTTCTCCCACCGACTATACTACAACTATCCTCCTCTCCCTTCATATGTGATGGACATGCTGACGGACACAAGACAAGATGCTACCGGACTAAGACTGCGAAACGCACACCTCCTCTACCTCCCTCCAGCTCGCCTCACATCCTTCCACCGTTCGTATATCCCTTCCACTATCAGAAAGTGGAATCTTCTCCCCGCAGCTTTGCGCAACACCAAATCCCGCTCTGACTGCTCGTCAGGTCTCGCAGCGATTTGGGGCACCAGAACCACCACCTTTAAAGGGATTATACCGGTTTCCGTCCTGAAAGTAAATGCTCTCTTTTGCAGTTGTATGAGCTTTAAACACGTTTAAGATATATACCAGGGACCTCAATGCTCATTTAGTCCACTATTTCAGCAATTATCAGCGTTAAATCTTGGGCGTTTTTCGAGACTAGTATCAGATAAGGAGTACTTGATTGGCACTACTGTCCACCACTTTTATCCTAAGATCAATTTTAGAGTTTTGAATTATCTGCAAGTCCTACACTGGATCACAACATTATTATGCAATTAAAAACTGACGGTTCTTTGTATTACTACACACTGTTCGTTGAGTTTTTGTGTTTTTGTGTTTTTCTTATCTCCGGCCTTTAGCGTTGAGAATTTGGTGGTGGCGTATTAATTTTTTGGCATGAAAATTCATGAAAAATATAGAACTTTATGGGAAAACTAGGTAACTGCTGCTGTCGTTGGAACAAAACAAGTTTATTTTCTTTGAAATATTGCTTATTTTACCGGAAATATGCCATAAGTGAGGTGTTTTTATTAGCATAAAAGAGATGACTGGCTCTGCCTCAGCCGGTCCTGCAGAAAATACGCGGTGGCATCACCGCGCACTTTGGAATGTCCTTACGTGCAGAAGAGGTAATTTCCAGAAAAATGTGGCCACCGTGGGACTTCTACCACCTTTATAAGTACGTTTTACTATGTAACTCAATTATTCTGGGAAAACCCGTATAATCCCTTTCATGGAAACACAATTCTAAAGAATAGTGTTATCCAATGTTCAACCAACCTTCGGTTACACTCACACGGCACAAAAACGGGAAATACACACCACACAAGACTTGGCGTTGGATTAACGACACTGAATGCACACTTCTTCCGAATCCAACACAACAGCACACCAAGTCCATCATGCATCTGCGGCCACCGTCGCGAAGATGCAATACACTACATACTCTGGTGCTCCCTACATGACACTAATCGATCACAATTATTCCCCGCGATAAAATATATCATACCCAACTTCGATAACCTCTCTGCTCAAAGAAAACTTGACACCCTCCTTTTCGGCAAAAAAATATCAACAAAAAACAAGGAACGTTCATTGCCCACCACTTACAAACATTCATTCTACGCACCCGTCGATTCATCTCCACACCCGAACATTCACACATTACCCATTCGGCTTGTTGACCTGACCTCGGCTGCCCGGTGCCTGGGACACATTAAGTATACCAAACGGTTGCTCGGAGGGTCGTTGGCGGGGTTGGCGCCGTCTGATCCCCTGCTTTAGTTCTTCTCTTATTTCTAGTGTATGTCATTTCTGTTAGGTTGTTTATGTGGATTTAAGTCAGTTTATTATTTTAGTTATACTCCTTAGGAGAGGCGCTTTAATTTAAGCCATTGCTTTTGCGCCAATCGGCTACTGTAATTTAATTTTGATTGTATTTTCTGTTAATAAAATACTGTGAACTGAATGGACATTTGGCCAGGTATTCATTATACGCCCTAACGGCCCTCTCGAGCAGAAATGTTGATATGTAAATGACCTGAGGTCAAATGCAACTTCTATCATACCTAAACGGCTATTTGATTGACAGGCTAAATTCACTTAGCTATGCTGATCGCCTACAGTCCTTGAACCTATACTCTGTGCAAGGAAGGCTTATGCGCGCAGATCTAATACAATGCTGGAGAAATTGTCAATGGAAAATCGTGCATTATGCCTGATGAGCTGTTTGGTTGCCCTCCACAAACACGCACTAGGGGCCACTGCCATAAGATTTTCCCTACCTTCACCCACACATATATCAGAAAAGTTTTTCCCTGTGTGCTGCACTGCTGTTTGGAACGCTCTGCCTGCTGCGGCTGCATGTTCCCCCCAACTTGACTAGCTTTAAGAGAATGCTAGAAGCGCATGCACGCAACCAGCCTTGGAATTGGGGCCATTTTCTGGACTTTTTGGGTCCAAAGAATTTTGCTCTCTTCATATTTGTTCAGGAAATTTACTCTGTTTTCGCCTGATCTTACAGACATTGTAGTTAAAAAATAATTCAATTTTCCTCAATTGAATTATATTTTAACTACAATGTCTGTAAGATCAGGCAAAAACAGATTACAAATCAGGATTTTTTACTTTCCAAGTAAAATAATTAAAACAAAAATGAAAATCTTAACTTGCCTGACAATACAATTTTACTCTCCACCTATGGATTTTTACTCTCCGGGACCAGGTCATGAAATGAAAAATCCAACACTGCATGCAACAGTCTGTTTGCCTTTGTGTAGGCATGCATGTGTCTAAACTCTTCTTGTGGTGTATGAATTCATGTGATATGTGTCTGATTAAGTACTCCTGGCCTAACATGTAGTAATTGCATATCTTATTCGCAAACTAATTGGAAGACACACATTCCAGCCATAAATTGGTGTCAAGCTCAGCCATAAATTGGTGTCAAACTAAGTTATGACTACCTACTGAGGCTGGCACGTCTAAGATTCAGGGTTCCTTCAAACTCCTTCCCATTCCAATTGCCATTTTTATCTGATGCTAAGGTAAGGAACCCAACCAGGTGAGAGAACCAGGTGATAGAGGTGACCATAAGGCAGACAGCGCCTTGAATACACCTATAATAATTGGAAACTGTCTGGAATGTCATTGCAGCACTTCAAATGTGTCTGCGTCACAACTACAATATCCTCGTCCAGTGACTCTGCTTCATCTCACACCATGGTTGGCAAAGTTGATGTTTGCTGGTATACATTTAGTACTCTTTTGTACTTTTTAGAAATTTTTGTACTCTTTGAAAAGGGGAAAATAAACATAATCAAATCAAATATGATTAATAATCATATTTTATTTGATTCAGTCAACTGTATTAAGCACTGGAGACCTCAAGCCCTCAATCAGAATACAAAAGAGTACAAAATGTATACCAGCAAACAGCAACTTTGCCAACCATGTCTCACACCCTTGCTGGGTAATCAGGGCTGACCCGGCCTCTACTACCCTGGACCCGGCCTGCCCGGGAGGCCAGAGGAGAGTGGTACTCAAAACAGCGTTTCGGTCCTGGCCATTCACCGGCAAGGCCCGGTCACTAATGGTCGGCTGTAAACCTGTTTAGAAGCATCCAGGAAAGGATATGTTAAATATAACACATTCAATTAGCTTTAAATTTTTGTGCAAAGTTGGTGAAATTTCAGTGCTCCAAATTTTGGCGCATTGATGGGTCGCTGAGGTGTTCAGCGTAGTGCGTTGATATTTTCCAATCTGGCCCTAGACCCTATTTTGCAAATGGGAAATTAAATTGCTTAAAAACAGCTAAGTTTTGGGGAAAATGACCTTAGTATTTTTGACATTTCAATAACAGCCAAAGATAATGGCTATCTCAGGTCAAAACCAATACAAAGGTGAACCATTCCCTGTAATGGCATAGGTCTGTTGACTACTCAATCAGACTTAACAGCTACAAGCGGTAAGTTTTGTCACAATCATAGAGAGACATTTTTAGAGATTCACTCTGCCAAATAAAGATACAAGCCAAGGTTTATGCGAAGAAACTGACGCAGTGGCTTATCCGCTCCACGCGTAGCACTACTTAGGCTATATATTGTGATGTTTTACTTGTTACAGCGAGTGAGATCCATGTATTTATTGTGTGCTTGCATGTCTTTGTAGGTATACGTGACTTTACCCGTCAATGGGCCAACCTGTGGGTGATCTGCTGAATAAATACATAAAAACAATCAGAATTAAAGGCTACAGCAAATCTTAGGTTTCATCCCTATCAGACTTAACGGCTACAAGCGAATCTTAGGTTTTGTCCTGATCAGACTTAATGACAGGGTTAGGTTAGATTAGGTTAGACAGGCCTATGCCATTACGTTTACCCTCCGAATGGTGTCATCAAGCCGGCAGCACCACCCGCCACTTTTCCAGGCTCCCAGTGCTGCAACACTGGGGACTGGGGAGGTGAACGGTAACGGTGGGGCTGGCGTCACCGTCGCAGCCAGGCAATCAAATCAAGGTTCAAGGTTACTATCACCGTTGTTGGTATGGAGTCATGGGGAAGCTTTATGACGTCACCAGATTCTGACTACGAGCAAATCTTAGGCGGACCCGATCAGACTTAATGGCTACGAGCTGTAGGGCGACCCAATCGGACTTAATGGCTACGAGCTGTAGGCCGACCCGATCGGACTTAATGACTACGAGCTGTAGGCCGACCCGATCAGACTTAATGGCTACGAGCTGTAGGCCGACCCGATCGTAACTAATGGCGGGGTTAGGTTAGGTTAGATTAGTTTCATTAATTCCGATCGGTTCGGCCTACCGCTCGTAGCTATTAAATCGGGGCGGCCTAAGATTCGCTCGTATCTGGTGACGTAATAAAGCTTCCCTATGACTCAAGACCAACAACAGTGATAGTAACCTTGAACCTTTACACTCACAACAGCCCTGGAGACCTTTTTCTGAAAGGGTCTCTCAAAAAAACTTTAAAGAATGAGAGAAGCGTGTGGATTCTCGCCCATAGATCAAAAGGGTATCCAAGACGCAATAGGACGGACGAAGGGACTCATCGAAACTCTTTCCGCTTAACACGAGGCTTTTCCACGGTGTCGGCAGAGAATCCACACGTCACAAAGTTCCCGGATGTAGGTGAGACCCTAGGTAGTTCTCAAAGAATAATACAGGGTGTCATCATTTGAATTTGCACGGAAAAACGTTGCGCGGCAGAAGTGCGCGCAGCGGCAGTTCGTCGCGCGCTCTCGACCGGAGCAGTACAGCAGTGAGCGCCTGCGAATTTTAAAGGTAAAACTTAGATACATTGCTGTTGCTGCTGTTGTAAGGAATTGTTTTAAGAAGCTTTTGCTCTTTATTTTCAAGGAATCATTTGGTATTTTTTTCCGTTTTTTTGTTTGAACGAAAAATTACTGAAATGAAGACACAGCCCACTCCCGTGAGTGAATCAGGTGTATGAACAGGAAATCTTTCAAGTTCCAAGTGCCAATTTCGAGGCTGAGGAAGATTCGACGGACGTCCGCAGGCTGGGGCACCGCGCCGCTAGCCTGTCGTTATCGGCTGTGAATTGTAAGTGCATACTGCACGGTGATGCTTTGCACTGTCTTCAGCAGCGCTAACGTGCAATAGCTGCTCACCCATCTGTTCACATGGACTGAAGCGGTGACAGCGCTCCGCTCGCCTGTCGTTGTCGGTTGTGAAGTTGTGAAATGTGAATGCGCACTGCGCAATAATGTTGTGTGCTTTCAGCACGCGTTTTATGTGAATTGCGTTTGCACAATAAAAAAGTTTTCGCAAAATATATTTTCATGCTATTTGAAAAGGGTTTCAAAATGTGGCTCTATGCCGAGACCTTTGTCATGCTTCAGAGATCCCTGTTAGGTCTCTGAAAAGAACCTTTACCGGTGTTTGGAAAAGGTTTAAAAGATGTGGCTCTTTGCTGAAACCTTTTTCTAGCCTCAGAGACCCCTGTTGGGTCTCTGAAAAGAACTTTATCTGGGTTTAGAAAAGGTTTCAAAGATGTGGTTCTTTTCGGAGACCTTTTTCTCACCTCAGAGGCCCCTCTTGGGTCTCGCCATGGGTTCTCAAAGAACATTAACCATATTTTGTGAAACCCCTACAGCTTCTTTAATTACAAAGGTCTCACAAAAGAATCTTATCCATGTTTCGAAAAGGGTTTCAAAAGTGTGGCTCTTTTTCGAGAACCTTTTCTTGCCTCGGAGACCCCTTTTAGGTCTCGCTTGTTTCTGAGTGTATTTGATTGCCTAGCCGCGACGGTGACGCCAGCCCCACCGTTACCGAGGTGAACTACTGAACTATTGTGATTAGTTAGGCTAGTTTATGTCAGTTAAATTGCATTATAATATTCTAGAAATGGATGAATGCTTGATAAAATATTGATGTTTTAACATAAAGTTAATAAGAAAGTGGTCATTTTGATGATAATTTAAATGAGAGCCCTATAGCCTTTCAAGACACATGTGGCTGGTATTTCGCATATTCTTTTCAATGATTTATCCACTTAGATATGCTTGGTCAAACTCACCGTCCATTTCCGCTGCTGGCAATGTTCAAAATGAAATACCTATGTGGGCAGGAATAATCTGACAAACGTGCTAAATTGAAATAACAACGGATCAACGATGAAAAACAAACAGGAGCGACGTGGTTCACTTTATCACGACGCCAGATAGCCCAAAGCCAACAGCTTCACCAATCAGACGACAGGATACATCCAGACAGACGAGAATCTACGCTCTGATTGGTCAATGTCGGTCTCGTAGTTCAGCACTAAGGTGTCAGTAAACTAAGACACAGCGATGTTTTATTGCACATTCGTCATCTCCTGCGTCCGAAGCGCTGATTGGTCAACAATTCATTTTAAATTGTTCCGGTATTAGGTACCAGCCGCATTCCTAAGGACCTAATTTGCCAGTTCTAGTTTGGTCCCGCTCGCCGAGTCGGACCAAATCTTAAAGTACCCAGGAAATTCAAACGCGATTTTATTGAAATTTTTCATATCCGACGTTTATGTGCAGCATTTTTCGGCTATTTTGATTTTTTTTCTCAAGACAAATTAATTATTTCACCGCCCCAAACCGTGTATTTCATGCGTTTTCGATTAGGTTCCTTAGGAATGTCATTAGGTACCTTAGGAATGTGGTACTTTACGGATGGTTATAAAAGCATTGTGAAAACGGCTATTGTGTCACTAGACTTTCCAACAAATCATTAAACCCATTTTGGGGGTATATGCATGCAATCACTGCGTTCCATAACAATGCCAAGCCAAGGGGCGCATAACTGGTAAAATGTAGAATATTTGACCTCATTTGACCTTGCAGATATTGGCCTAGAGTCATCGTCATGCAATTTTCACAAAACAGAGAACCCAACAGCACAGCACCTCTCTACCCTACAAATGTCGTTATTGTTGCTCTTATGTGGGTCGAGATCTTAGGGGGGGGTGGGGGGGGGGGGGGGGGGGGGGTGGGGGGGCGGATGCCGCCCCCCCCCTCCAGTGCGTGTAATTATCAGAAGCCATCCAGTGCGCGTGTTAAGACGCATTGCTTCAAAACGCACAAAAAGCTTTGTGTGTATGGACCTTGCCTGAGGTAGGCAGGCCATGCCCCCATGGGCGGATCAGATGGGGGTCATGCCCCCCAACCACCTGAAATCGGCGCAAACTTGACACATTTTCTGCGATAATATAAAATCTAAGCAACTTTTACGAAGGCAAGTTTGTTTTAAATCAGTTATCGATGACCACGCAAGCGAAATCTGTTGAGTTTTCAGAATCGTGTGAGACTTTTTGGGATTTGCCCCCCCCCCCCCCTCCTGCAACTGACCCAAACACACCTATTCTGGATCCGCCCTTGATGCCCCCCCCCCCCAGCCTGGAAGGGGGCCAACATGTCTTCCCCCCAAAAAAATGAGTTAACAATTTATCGTAAAAATTTTCTTTGCTGTAGTCAAAATCCAAGCTGCCAGTGGAAAAAAGGGCTGCCAGAAGCAAGCTGCCAGTGGAAATTGAAGCTCGAAGAAACGTTTTTTTTACATTTAGGAAGAACATTTCATATGGTATCAATTTGGAATCCCATCTACACTCTATTTCGGCGCAAATAGTTGTCAAAAATGACGCGTTGCTTTTGTGGAAATAACTTTTCGGGACGCGTGACAGCGGTGTGTACAAAATTCACGTCTGATTCTCACAAAGGTCCCAATGGCAATTGTGCAATCAAAATAAAACAAACTGTAGGTAGGTAGGTACCTTGGTTGAAATAGGTACTTCTAGCTTATCAGAAGTATCTGCCCCGTCCCGGATTTTCTCAATAACCTGAAAACTATGATAGATATCAACGTGAAACTTTGCATACCTTATCCTGCATCAAGTCTAAGTCTTCTCACCAACTTTCAATGAAATTGATGTAGGATTTTTGGAGACAATGACGTTTTAATGACGTCATGTCATTCCATTTTTGGTGGAAAACGATAAATGTTTTACAAATCGTAGAAAATAGAGTTTTGAAGCAAATTGCAAATAAAAACGTCAAAAGAAGAGAAATGACATTCTCTGTAAAATGACAATCTCGGATTTTAGAATTATGAGTTTTTGAATCCCAAAAATAAAAATACACCGATATTTTTCTCGGAAAAAAATGCACTAAATAATTTTTGTGAATTTGAAAAGTTAATTTCTGAAGCTCAAATACCAAAATAAGGTGACCGGCCCAAATCCGCGGAGGGAAACATGGGGGTACCTTTTTGCCACAAAAAGATGCCCCCCACGGAGAGAGGCTGGATCCGCACGTGCCTCCCACCGATTCCCCCCCCCCCCCCACACACACAAACAAAAAACGACGGCTGGATCCGCCAGTGCCCAAGCGGTCTACCGTTCACAGTAGAAGGCGAGTATAAGCCCTAAGGTCAGGCAGGTGCCCCAGTGGCGGTTAGGGGCCAGTACGGGTTATTCAGGCGCTAGACAGGACCCCCAGTGGCCGATCATACACTCCAGAACCAGGCTGGAAGCCAGAACCAGGCCTATGACAGTAGCCATTTGACCCCCAGACGAGGCAGGGCCCCGAAGGCGCCCAGTGTCTATCAGGGATTACCATGACCAGGTGCTGACCGAGGGCTCCTCAGGACGACCTAGGACCCCTATTAGGCCGGCCGAGGGCCCCTTAGGCCGGATGGGTCCCTCAGGCCGACCGGGGCCCTCTTAAGCCTAGCAAGAGCTCCCTCAGGCCGACTGAAGGCCCCTCAGGCTAACCAAGAGGCTTAGGCCGACCGTCAGCCGTGGGCCCCCCGTTAGCCTAATTAGGGCCCCCTTAGGGCAACCGAGGGCACCCCCCAGGCCGACCGAGGGCTCCCTCGGGCCGAGTGAGGGCCCCTAAGTCCGAACAAGGACTCTCTTAAGCCTGGTAAGCCGGGCCGTTTTGGGCCCTTCGGCCGCTCCGCTGCTTCCATGGGCTGAGGGGCCGAGGGGGCCCTCCGGGCCCCTCTTACTTCTTACTAATGGGGGCACGTTCCCCCTGTGCCTCCCCTGACCGTTACCTTACCCCCTCCCCATTGCGCAGACCGCGCAGGGCTGGAAAAGTTACCATTCTGCCGTTCTAACGCGTGACAAATCTATAGCCATTGGTGACAATTTTTAGTCTGAAGATAATTAGCAGTAGGCACCACATACATATAAGTAAGTAAGTTCCACAACTCTGCAGATGCTCAACTATGTTAAAATATCGAAATTCCATCTCGAAAACTGAAACTCAAATTCGGAAACCAACAAGGATTACTTATAATCTTATTTATCTAAACTTGCATCTCGATATTTGCAAAATCCTTTAGCTCTAAAACCTTTCAGTAGTACAAGGAGCTCGTGTGTTCACAGGCATAAAGCGTGTGCAATTTAATCAAGAATGAGCACTATCAGCAGCTGCCGGCTTGGATTTGGCACCGTTGGGGCTCAAAGTTGATTGGTTGAGCTTTGCTTTCGTTGCAGATCACAGTTTAAGATAGAACAGGTCCATTGTTAACAACCCACTCAAGGCCGTAATCCCACTTATGCAGTGGTGGATCCAAGGGGGAGGGGGCACGGGGGTCATGACCCCCCCCCCCCCCCCCTTGAGCCATGTGGGCACCACCGCGCCGTGGCGGCACCAACGCGCCATGTGGGCACCACGGGGCCCTGGGGGGCACCACCACGCCGGGGCACCACCAAATGTTGCGAGAACCTTGTGAAATTTGCCCACTTATGGTGACATTCTCCCTATTTCACGCTAGCAACCTATTAAATTGCAAAATATCTCCAGCAAAACAGAGATCAACCAACCATACGGGTGCCGTTTTTTTCTTTCAGTGTTGTGCAATAAGAGGGACAGACGGTCTAGATTTGCCATTGCCAGACACACATCGCACCTTCGTGCATCATATCAAACAACAAGCATGGTTAAAAGCCGCCGAAAACGATTCCAGACTGTCGTCCATTACTTAGAGCGTGGACGGCGGCGACTGAGTTAACATCCCAATGACGTCATCCACTGGCCGCGGGGGACGGTAAAAACAAACGCTGATGGTTTTACCTGGTTATTGGGCCTTAGCGCTGAGGATCCGACCCCTCTAGTCCTCCAGTCAACGACTTTTCGCCGTTAACGGTCCGACGCCACCCCCCTCGGTCAACGACTCTTCGCGCTAACGACCTGAGCCCGGCCCCCCGCCCCGTTAACAACTTTGAAACGCAAATTTTGCCTCAACTCGAACCCTAGATCCGCCAGTGAAGAACGGGGAAAATGCCCCCCTCCAAAGGAACATGGGGGGGGACGGTTCGATACAATTACAAGTATCCCCCGCGTAACGACTTTTTATTTCGCGCTGAGGACCCCCCCCCCGTCAACGAATTTTCGCGCTGACGACCCGACGCCACCACCCCCCGGTCAACAACGTTTTGCTGATAAAACGGAGCGAAATTTTAGCCCTCCAAAATAGATCCGCCAAGTACCTGAGTCTTTGGCCTCCCCCAAACGGAGTCGCTGGATCCGCCAGTGCTGGAGCCTAAACTATTAACCTGAGATAAAATCTGTGGACACGAAGTGCGATTCCATTTTTAAAGAGCTTTCAATTTTGTTGTTGTTCCTGGCTATCATAGTTCACCGAGATATTTGGGGGTGTTCGAAGCAAAAACTACAACCGGCAATTCTGACCTGTGATGACCTCTGGTGACCTTAATATTTACTTCAGAAAACAAATACACGAAGTAACTTCGAATGTGCTTGTTGAAAGCGTTCGAACGCGCTCTTCTGCGTCTTTCTAGCCTTTTTAGTTTTCGAGTTAGAGGGGGGAGTTTTGTCACCGCCGCGCAGCAAATGCCGCTGATTTTAGCTCAGTTGTGACGTCACAACTACAAGGACCTGAGCTGAATTGTTTTAGTTTTTAATCATTTCTGAGTTCATTTCGCATTTTTATTCATTTTTGATTAAATTTACATTATGAAAAATTATCCTTCAAGTTTGTATGAGCCAAGATAGTGGTACCTTACAAATAAGTCTCAACCCCATTGCTTATACAAATTTTGAAAATCGGAAATTAATTCCACCAGGGCCCACTCCCTTCATAAAATATTAAGTTTCAAGCGGCTACATGTTTAGCTAGTCTGCCGAGTTACGAAAAAGGCGACGCGAACGCAAAGACGCGGACATCGGCACCCGGAAGCTGCTCCAGAGACGCCCAATTTGCTGGACCGAAGAGCTAATAGTGGGAACAAGCCAGGACATCTCCCCGAGCCATCTCCCCCCCAGGCTCCACCAGATCCACAGAGGCCATTTATGCGCGGAAAAGTCGTGCTGCCTCTTACTGCTTTCAAACCATTTGCACTGTTACCAGTTGTTTGTTACAGTTCGGTACATATGTATACAGTTATTATTAGCATACATATGTACAGAGCGCTGACTGCCACCAGTAACACATCTCATACCGAGATGTGTTACCAGGAAAAGGAGTT
>JAXIVJ010004326.1:47500-84101 GCA_036785665.1 Chirona hameri | reverse complement strand
TCCATCTTGCTCGAATCCCGGAAGTGCGGGGTTCGGGAAATATGTGCAATTTTTTGCAACGCATGGTTTTCAGGAATAAAATGGGGGTTTTCAATGAAAACTAGATAAATTAGTCCATTCATATTTTCAGTCATATTCACTTTTGATAGCAAGGATTAATGTTAATTAGTGATTTCGTTTTGATCATTTGTTGTAAGATGACGGAAATGCTGGCTCCGGCTCTGTCTTGGCTCTGCGAAGGCGCCAGCAGGTTTTTTATACCCGGACCGGCCTATAGCCATTTCCCGGGTTTGGGGAAATTACTTCTGGCAATTTGCCAGGCAAAGAGTTACGTTAATCGGTTTATGTGAACCCGAGCAAGCAAGGGAATAGGGTAGCTATTTGACGTTAAGTGAATTGTTCAAAGTAAATCTAAAGTCTATCTTACGTTAAGTATTTCGTTCAAAGTCAAAGTTAAAATAAAACACGAGACACATACATACACAATACATTCCATACACACACAGACACACTAGAAACGATTCTAAATACAAATAAAATTAAAAGAATAAGCACAAAATTAACTAATTAGGCGGGGCGGGTGACAGGCCTAGGTCGATCTGGTCAGTGGTTGTGTGGGTGCTCGGAGTGTGCTCAACATAACTTCTACCGCGGCCGGTCCCGCGGGGGTGCAATTCTCTGCCGTCTAATGGTTTTGAATATACACTCCCGGGAACCGTGTGCAGCGAGTTATGTCGTCGTACCTTGGAGCACACTCCAGATCAGATCTGGTGTGCCAAAATCGGATCTAGTGTGGTAGTGTAGGTGCTCTGAGTGTGCTATAACTGCCGCGACACGGTCCCCAAGCGTGTGCAGCGAGTTATGTTGCAAGATCTGGCCTCTATCTCAGGTATTAAGAGCACACTCAGGATGTGTGTGTGTGATAGTGTTATTGTAGGTCAGTGCGATGCCGTGAGCGAGAGCCTAATCGCACTACCGGCCCTTGCACTGACCAAGGACCAAGCAATGAAGGGGTGGGGGTGTGATAGCAAGTGTTAGGTGATGCCTGTCGACCAGAAGCTCCCTGGGCCTGGGAATAATATAATAAAAATAATATAAAATAAAATAAGATAGTATATAGTAGAATAAGTAGATTTGTGTAATGACCTATTGTGTAGTGTATTCCGCCGGGAAAAGTCCTAATTAATAAAAAAAAAACGGAGCCTAGCCAAGGGGAAAACCTGTGCGTTTTGCCAAATTGCACAGTAAAACCCCATGTTATTACGTTATATAACTAGTTCTAATCGTGTTGTATGAAGAAAATCATAAAGAAGTGTGATTAACTCGGGATGGGAGTCACGGAGTAAAAAAAGTTTGCGAATACCGCACCGCAGTGCATGGGACGGGGTGGATACTGCACCGCAGCGCAGCGGACACCGCACCGCAGCGCAGTGGAGTGGACACTGCACCGCAGCGCAGCGGCCACCGCACCGCAGCGCAGCATCGGCATCTGTGATCAGGGGCGGGTGTTCAATTACTCGGCTCTGGCAAGAGCGGAGTAAAGGGGAGAGGAGGGTTGGGAGGAGCGTTACGTTAAGAAATGAACAACGAATTCCAATGGAACCTTTCGTTGCGCGACTGATTTGGCAGGGAATCATGCCGCCGCCAACGCAAAACCGCACATCAACCATCGGCGTCCCATCGCAGAAATCCCCCGCCAAATCAGCCACGCAACGAATAGAACCCTTCGCCGCGCGGCCGATCCAGCAGGGGACCCCCGCAACAAGACACCGGCAGCCAACACGCAACCCCCACGTCAGCAGCAACATGATTTAACAGGGAGTCAAAAATAACTTAATGAAGTATTTTATTGGAGGTGATTTATTGTTTCCTGTTTGTGAACCGTCTCAAATTGCGGCGGTAGCGGTTACGCTCAGAAGAGCTGGGGGGGGGGGGGGGGGGGAGGGACTCTCCTGTCTTTTTGACCTTGAAGGCAAGGCAGGGCGGGAGAGTGGCCGGGATGGTGGGGAGGGGGTCAAACTCTCTTCAGGGAGCCGGGAAGGGGGGTGGGGGGAGGGGAGGGATGGCGGGGGAGGGTGAGGGACCGACTGTCTTCAGAGAAGGGATGAGGGTGGGATTCAGGGAGCCGGGAAGGGGGGTGGGGGGGAGGGGAGGGATGGCGGGGAGAGGGTGAGGGACCGACTGTCTTCAGAGAGGGGAGGAGGGTGGGAGTTTGGGACTTGGCGGGTGACGGCTCTGATTAGAGAGGCGTCTGTCTCTCCCTCGGTCGAGTCGTCCGAGTCCTCCTCAGAGGACTCAACCGGGGACCCGGGGTCCAGAGGGGGCCCGGCTGGGGACTCCGCCAGAGATTCGGCGGGGGTGGGAGTGGGTGCCGCTGGGGCACTGCCAGAGTCCAGAAGAGACTCGGCTGAGATGGGGTGGGACTCGGCCTGCTCTGCCGTCGGTGGGTGTGCACACTGCCGCTGTGTCGGGGCAGGCGGTGGCACCGGTGGGGTGGACCCACTTAAGGTCCGACGGGGGGGGGCATGGGTGGGGTTCGGTGGGGTGGGGGGAGTGGCGGCCAGGCGCTGGGGGCCAGCGCTGGGATGGGAGGGGGCGGCGGGGCCCGCCCGGCGGGCTCGGGTCTCCTCGACCCAGGCCGCTCGGGCAGGGCAGTCCCGGAACCACGCTGGGTGGAGACCGCCGCAGGAGACGCACAGCAGTGCTGCGGAGTCGCCACCGACGCATTCGTCCGTGTCGTGCGACTGGGCGCACTTGCCACAGGTGGGATGGCTGGCGTGGCAGGAGCGCTGATGATGTCCAAATCTCCAGCAGGCACGGCACTGCTGGGGACCCGGGGTCCACGCCTTTACGGGTACAGTGATGTACCCGCAGTATATCCGCTCGGGGAGGACTAGGCCCCTGAACCGCAGCCGCACCATGGGGTTCGGACCGGGTCGCTTCGACCCCATCCTCACCACCTCGGTTACTCCCTGAGACACGAGCTCGAGGAGGAGCACGGTCTCTGTCAGCGTGTTGACTTCCGGGGAGTAAATGAACCCTTGGCAGGAGTTCATGCGGTCTGGAGCTGTCACCTCGCATGGCCTGTCCATGAAGGACTTGATGGCCATGAGGGCGTCAGTCTGCTGACCAGATCTTGTCTCGATCAGCAGCGCTCCAGAGCGGATCGTGCGGGCGTTATGGACCTCTCCTCCGCAGAGCGCCACCAGGCGGCGGCGCACCGCGAAGGGGTTGACGTGTCGCATAGACCCGCCGTCCTTACGCTGGACCAGCAGGAGTGCCGGTCCGTCAGGGGGGGGGGGAGGTGTCCGGTGGGAGCCGGGCACCGGGACGGCCTGGCTCCTGAAAGGAACCAGGGGGGGGGGAGACCCCTGAAGGGGGTCGGGTGGGTCGGGGGGACGGGAGTCCGGCGACAGCCAGGCCCCTGGACGGGGCGGGCGGGGCCCCTGAAGGGGGCTGGGAGGGGGACCGTCCAGGGGGGCACGCGGACGCGCGCCGGAAGACCCCTGAGGGGGCCGGGGGGGGGGGGGGGGGTCGGGGTTCCGGGGGGGGGGGTAGCCATCGTCGTGGCTCAGAGGAGGAGGAAGGATAGGTTCTAACTGATTACGTTAATTTGCCACACACGACAGAGCGTGTTGGCAACTGCAAGTTAACTTCAAAAACTGGAGGGGACCTAGACCGTGGAGGAGGCCTATTGCCAATACAAAAATTGTCTAAAGAAGCTACCTACTTAAAAATATCTAAAGTCTACCTATATAGGGGTCTAACGACCCTGCCACATGCACGTGGACAGGGTCCCGCACCCGGAAGCGGTGGAGGGCTGGAGCAGGCTGGCTTGTAGTCGTCCCAGGTCCGATGTCGAAGAAAGGATGGCCAGCAGGCCGGTCACCATGGCGACCGGCAAGCCGATCGCTTGACGTCACGTTGCGCATGCGCAGAGTTGTATTCTGCGCCCAGCAATGCCGTTCGTGCGATCATTTTTATTAAATTGGTCGCTAAATCAGGTTGCTGCCGACGTGGGGTTGCGTGTTGGCTGCCGGTGTCTTGTTGCGGGGGCCCCCTGCTGGATCTCGGCCGCGCGGCGAAATTCGTTGCGTGGCTGATTTGGCGGGGGATTTCTGCGATGGGACGCCGATGTGCGGTCTTGCGTTGGCGGCGGCATGATTCCCTGCCAAATCAGTCGCGCAACGAAAGGTTCCATTGGAATTCGTTGTTCATTTCTTAACGTAATGCTCCTCCCAACCCTCCTCTCCCCTCTACTCCGCTCTTGCCAAAGCCGAGTAGTTGAACACCCGCCCCTGATAACATATGCCGATGCTGCGCTGCGGTGCGGTGCTCACTCCACTGCGCTGCGGTGTGGTGTCCGCTGCGCTGCGGTGCAGTATGTTAAATCATGTTGCTGCCGACGTGGGGTTGCGCGTTGGCTGCCGGTGTCTTGTTGCGGGGGCCCCCTGCTGGATCTCGGCCCCGCGGCGAGGGTTTCTGGCCGTGGCTCTTCGTGACGTGGCTGATTTGGCGGGGGATTTCTGCGATGGGACGCCGATGGCTGATGTGCGATTTTGCGTTGGCGGCGGCATGATTCCCTGCCAAACCAGATCACACGCCGATGTTGCGCCGCGGTGCGGTGGCTGCTGCGCTGCGGTGCAATGTCCACTGCGCTGCGGTGCAGTATCCACCCTGTCAAACTTTTTTACACTGTTAGGTGATAGTTATCTTGTATTGATAGGTCCCCTCTTAGATTATCTCTACCAAACACGTTTAGCTAAACAAATATAACAGGGGTTTTTTGCCTTGCGCATTTTTGGCCCACCGCGCAGGTTTTTCCCCTTTGCTATAGACGCCGGGTTTTTTATTATTCAGGACTTTTCGCCCAGCTAAACACCCCCCACAACCAGGTCTCGCCGAGGCGCCGGAGCTAGGGAGACTGTCTCCCGCTGTTGCAATGACGGCACCCCACGGCTCCATCAACTCTGACACTGTACAAGTATTCTGCTCTGTGTGTGTATGAAATATATTGTGTATGTATGTGTCTCGTGTTTTATTTTAACTTTGACTTTGAACGAAATACTTAACGTAAGATAGACTTTAGATTTACTGTGAACAATTCACTTAACGTAAAATAGCTACCCTATTCCCTTTCTTGCTCGGGTTCCCATAAACCGACTAACGTAACTCTTTGCCTGGCAAATTGCCAGAAGTACTTTCCCCAAACCGGGGATATGGCTATAGGCCGGTCCGGGTAAAAAAAAAAATTAAGTTGACCTAAAAAGTCACCATGTATATAATTCAAAGCGCCTTTACGAGACAAACACAATAGCGAAAGATCAAATTTGATGACACCCTGTAGATTTAAAAATTAAATGGCTGGCGATCGCTTTTCCCGTTTGTTTCTAGCTATCATAGTTTCCGAGATATATGGGAATGTCTGGGGCGAAGTCCTAAAACAGGAAAAATACTGGGAAATTTAACATTTAATGACCTCTGGTGACCTCAATTTTGACCTGACCTAAAACAAATACTTAATATTTTCGATAGAACTTGTTCATGCTAACAAACACCGTTTTCCACTTGTTGCTACGTAGCGTAAGCCGTGTTCTTACGAGCTATAGACCCATTTACCCCAAACGCCCCAATCGCCCCAATCGCCCCATACGCTCCAAATGCCCCAATCGCCCCACACGCAAAATCCTTCGTGAAAACGGCTAATAAAAAGGGTTTAGCTAGCCTAATCGATGTCATTGCAATCATCGAACACAATGATTACCTGAACAAATATAAGCGACAATCATGAAAACGATGATAATGCATTACGGTAATTGCCGAGGTACTCACTTTTCTCTGTTCATTCAATTTCTACCAAACTTACACCGACTTGTTTACCATTATCAGCCCCATTCTAGGTACAGGGACCCGCAGTTGATATGGCATACACTAAGGTCCGGCTTCTTTCTCCTCTAGTGTATGTTTAACGGCAAATTCAGGGGTGGTAAAAACGCTTCAAGTGGCGCCCACCTAACCTGGTATGGGAAAATTCGGCCCCCAGGTACCACCACGGCATGCACTGGCGGATCCAGACTCTCACCGTGGGGGGGGGGGATCTTTTTGTGCCAAAAAGGTATCTCTATTTTTTTTTCTCCGCGTATTTGGGCCGGTCGCCTTATTTTAGTATTCAAGCTTAAGAAATTCACTTTTCAAATAAAAACAAAATGATTTTGTGAATTTCCCCCCAAAAAAAATCCTTCTATTTTTTGGGGTAAAAAACAAAGCAAAAATATCGAAAATCCGAGGTAGCAATTTTGAAGAGAATTTCATTTCCTTTCTTTTTGACGTTGTTTATCTGCCTGCCTGCCTGTTGTTTATCCCTTCAAAACTCTATTTTCTACGATTGTTCAAACATTTATCGTTTTTTTCACCAAAAATGGCATGACATGGCGTCATACGTTATTATTTACCCAAAATGCTAAATCAATTTAATTGGAATTCGGTAAGAAGACGTAGAATTGATGCAGCATAAGGTACTGAAAGTTTGACATTGATATATATCATACTTAAGTTATTGAGAAAATCCGTGAGGGGGGGGGCAGATTTCGACCCCCCCCCCCCCCCCCCCCCCCCCCCAGCGGGGCATAGACATAGACATGTATTTTGCCACCCTTCCACATCGAGCGTGGCTTTTCCGAGTCGCACGTCAATATGGTAAAAGCTTGGACATTCAAATGTAAATCACAGACCCATACACACCCGTCATACACACCCGCCATACACACTCGCCACACACACTCGCCACACACACTCGCCACACACACTCGCCACACACACTCATCAGCGCCTAGCCAGCATCGCGGAGCAGCCAGTCAATCACCCGAGTCTTAGAACTGGTGAGTCCTACTTCGCGGATGTCCTGCGGTAGTCTGTTGTGCATATCAGCACCGCTAAAACACAGTCTACGAACACCTGCGTTCGATTTTGCACTGGGTCGCTGTAGCTGACCGCGTGTTCTGGTGCTGTGTTGGTGGTCGCTGGTGACGAGGTGTTCGGCAATACCCACCGGGAGTCCAGTGGTACGTACTTTCTGAATGAGGCACACGCGATGGTACGTGGTTAGCTGCTCCGCGTTGAGCCACCCAAGCTGTTTGTAGTCGGCAGATATGGGCGCGGGCTAAGTGTCACCGGGGCTGCTTGAATTGCATCAGGTGCGCTGTTTTGTCTATCATTGAAAGAAAGGGATACATACAAACTTCAAATTCAATCACTCGAGAGAAGAAAAACTTCCGTTTTCATGAAGTTTTCTCCTAAGATCATTGTTTTTCACGTTCAGTGCAGGGAACGCGCGGGGGGGGGGGGGCATACTTATATTGAATGCCCCTTCCAGATTCCTGTGGAGGAGGGGGGGGGGGGGGCATTTGCCCCTGATGCTCCTGGATCCGCCAGTGCCAGCAATTACCGCCAAGGAGATCCTCTGCCAGACACTTACCTAATGGAATTCCTTTTCGCAATTTCCAAATTTGTATAAGCAATTGCGAAAGTTGTGTCATACCGCGAAGCGGCTCGAAATTTTCTCTTTTTTTACTGTAAATAGCTCGATTTTGACTGCTGCAAAGACAATTTTTACAATTTTACGATAACGTGGGAACGCGCGGCGGGCGGGGGGGGGGGCATACTTGTATTGAATGCCCCCCCCCCCCCCCCGATTCCTGGGGTGGGGGGGGGGGGTGCCCCTGATGCCCCCCCCCTGGATCCGCCAGTAGCGGCATGAAGTGTCATTTAATGGCTCGTCATCGTGACTTTTGCTCACAGTGCGGTGACACATTTGACATGGCCACAGTGTTCATCCAGATTCATCCGTTCGACCCCTCACCCATATCCGCCTCAATCCCCGTATCCGGCTCAGTGTTACTTAATGTATAACTGAAGACAACATGCAACCGCATCATATGCACACATACAGTGACATTGGCGGATCAAGAACGGTTGGTTGGGGGGGGGAAATTCCAAAAAGTCTCACACAATTCTGAAAACGCATCGGATTTGGCTTGCTTATGCATTGATAGCTGATTTAAAGCTAACTTTCCTTAGTAAACGTCGCTTAGATTTTCTTCTATAACAGGAAATGTGTCAATTTTCCTCCGATTTCAGACGGTGGGGAGGGGGGGGGGGCAATCGCCCATTTTGCCCAACCGTAGATCCGCCACTGCATTGTGACCTGGTACAGCCAATACAGCCTGTGTAGCAACGACCCTAGCTGCAGGGGCTCCGCCACAGGGGGGACATGGGGGGACGTGTCCCCCCCACACACATATTTTCGGATTTTAACATTACACCTATGGGCGTTGCATGGAAAGAATAGACTTCGGAATGTTAATAGACATCAGAATGAAATAGACTTCAGCAAGTTCTACTTCAATCAAGTCAATAGTGTTAGTTACGAAAATGCCATATGTTTCTGTCACACAAGTAAGACACAGGCATCTACTCTAGGTGCTCCGTGTTCCCCGTACGATATAGGCGTTCCCCGTACGATATAGGCGTATTCCCGCATCATGGCAGGGGTGTCACGTCTTCTTCTGTATGGTGCCCCGTAACAATGTGTGGTTCCACGAGCCGCTGATATTGAAAGAATGGGCTTTCTTTCCTGGTTACCAGTTCACAAATAACGGTAAAAAAAAATCCCGCATTGCCGGCAATCCCAGCTGGCCGAGCAGCGTTGGCCGTGTGCCTTGAATCAGGCACACGAGAGTCGTCACTGCGCCGGATTACAGGAGAGCGCAGCGCGCGGGCGCGGAGGCAGCGGCTCCACAGTGGCGCCGCGTGACACCGTGACACCGACGTGACGCGCGACACGCGCGCCGCGTGCCGTCAGCCGCGCTCCGCTACGCCGGCCTTGCCAGCACCGCGCCGTGTTTACACCGGCGACAGACGCCGCCGTGCGCCGCGCTCGCCGCGTCACCCAACAAAGCGGCGATGGTGATGCGGCTACGCGGAGTCGGAGCCGCTGGCGCCAATTTGTCACGTGCTGTCGCAGGAAACGGAGACGGGAGGGGATGTTGTCTGCCCGCAGCGGTCGCGCCACTGGGGGGTCAGGAGGGGCAGTTGCCCCCCCCCCCCCTGTCGTCGGGCAGGGGGGCAAACATATCTTTTTGCCCCTCCTGTCATTTAAGGAGGCCCTCCGTGCTTCAAAGAGGCCCCATCTCGCAGGCCCCATCGCAGAGGTCACAGGTGCCCCTGGAAGCCAGAGGGGGTCCTATGGAGGTCAGAGGGGGCCTTTGAAGGCCAGAGGAGGCCATCTGGAATTCAGAGGGGAGGTCAGAGATGAGCCCCTAGGGGTCAGAGGGGGTCCTTTGGAGGTTAGAAAGGCCACCGAAGGCCAGAGAGGGCCCTCTGGAAGCCAGATAGGCCCTCTGGAGGTCAAATGCCAGGGGTCCCCTGCAAGGGCGTAGGCAAGGGAGGGGAACAAGTGGCCATGGCCCCCCTGGAGGCCAGACAGGCCCCTCTGGCGACCGAGCAAGGACCCCCTGGGGCCGAAGGCCCCATTGTTTTGGATGGTGTCAGGCGCCCGCGAAACGCCTTACATCGCATAAAAGAACGCCCACCAACTTAAACAAATCGTAGCACGAATAAATAACAGCACTTGCTTGTCTGTTAAAGGCATGTATATGTAAATACGTACAAAAGGGCCCAGAGAGTATGGAGAGGGCCCTCTACCAGCTTTTAAATGGCCCTGCCGATCTGCAGATGGCCCCCTGCCGGCATTTAGATGACCCCTGTCGGTTGTAGAGGGCCTTCTGCCGGCATGTACAGGGCCCTGCCGATCTGTAGAGGGTCCCTGCCGATCTGGAGAGGGCCCTCTGCCGGCCTTTAGAGTGCCCTGTCAATCTGTAGATCGACCAGCCAATCTGTAGAGGGCCTCACCCGGCATTTAGAGGGCCCTGGCGGCCTTTAGATGGCCCTTCAGGCCTGTGAGGGCCCTTCCGGCTTCTAGAGGGCTCTGTCGACCTTTAGACGCCCGTTAGAGGGCCTTGCCGATCTGTAGATCGCCCTGCCAATTTGCAGAGGGCCTCCGCTGGCATTTAGAGGGCCCTGTCGACCTGTAGAGGACCCTCGTCCAGCCTTTAGGGGCCTTGTCGATCTGCAGAGTGCCCCAGCCAATTTATAGAGGGATCTCTGCCGGCCTTTAGATGGCCCTGCCAGCCTTTAGATGGCCCTGCCAGCCTTTAGAGGGCCCTTCCGGCCTGTATAGGGCACTTCCGGCCTTTAGAGGGCCTTGTCGGCCTTTAGATGGCCCTGCCGGCCTTTAGAGGGCCCTTCCGATCTGTAGATCGCCCTGCCAATCTGCAGAGGGACTCTGTCGGCATTTAGAGGGCCCTGTCGACCTGTAGAGGGCCCTCTTCCAGCCTTTAGGGGCCCGGTCGATCTGCAGAGTGTCCCAGCCAATCTGTAGAGGGCCCTCTGTTGACCTTAAGAGGGCCCTTCCGATCTGTATAGGGCCCTCCGTCGGCCTTTAGAGGGCCTTGCCGATCTGCAGATGGTCATCTGCCTACCTTTAGAGGCCCTGCCGATCTGTAGGGGGCCGGTGCTGTCCTTTAGAGGGTCTTGTGGTGGTAGAGGTAGTCTGCCGGTCGAGCGCCGGTGAGGCTCTCGAAGGAAGACCAGTCAAAGTTCTCATTGTTGTTCAGTGTATGCTAGTAATGTCTGAGAGGAGTACACGGCTTTGACAACGTACGAGTATTAACTCGGCATTGGCTGGGGTGTCAGCCGAACACCATTGGCTGGGGTGGCGTCCCCCCTGATTATCTTCCGAACCAATAACCGCAGCGTCGACCTGCAGAGGTGGCCAAAGATCTCGTCTGGACACACATCCGGACAAACACGTTGGCCCGTACTTTCCTGAGCGACCCCCGGTGGAAATCTTTATCCTTCTACGATTTTGAATTAGAAGCGCCTTGACGAGACAAACACGATGGCGTAAAAAGTTAGTGCCTTATCTTCATTAGGTAAAAAGTTATTTGCGTAGAACTGTTTTGCCAAAAGCATTTTTGTTTAACATTTGATGACCTCTGGAGCCTAAAATATTGACTTGAGCTCAAATTTGAGGACAGGCCGATGGCGATTAAATATTTAAAGAGCTTTCGATTGCTTTTTTTCGTTTGTTCCTAGCTATCCATAGTTCCCGAGATATTTGAGGGCTTCTCGAGCGAAGTCCTAAAACTGGAAAATCTAACCTTTGATGACCTCAGGTGACCTCAATAATGACCTGACCTAAAAAAAGACAGATATACCTTCCATAGAACTTGTCTCGAACTATCTAACGCCGTTTTCTGCTTGTCGCTACGTTGCGTAGTTTTCGAGATCTTAGGGGGGATCCGCCCCCCCCCACCAGTAGCCTTTTTTCATAAAGGTCGATTAGTAACTTTTGTATGTGTAAGATTGTGGGTTTGTAGTTGTAGTTGTACAAATATGTTTCATAAAGCAAAAACTACAATTTACAATCACAAACAACAAATCTACAAACCTTCACATACTAATTGTACAAATCCCGGCCCAAAATGCCTGATGTGTTTCATAAAGAACAGCTGAGCCCCCAAACAACGGACCAATTGTATAATTTATCAGGCAAACTACACATGCATGCTGGAAATATGGGTTTGTGGACATGAGAGTTCCTTGTTATTCCGTGGACGTGAACGCTTTCCCACATAGCTCATCACCACCTCACGGGATCTGTTACATATTACTACGACAAGTCAAGACAAGTCTGGGCCACACTCTGATGGTTCCAAATTGCAAAAAAAAACTCTTCAAATACAATAGAAGATTTTGAGATCTTTCCATGGAAACAGATCAAGCATAAGCGCCCAATTCGTGGACAAGTGGGCGTGGCTTAGCTTGTCCACGAATTTGGCGCTTGTGCATGTATATTGGCTTATGGCCGACTCAAAAGGCAATCAGGTCTTACCGTGTTCGTAATGCAGTAATTTCGTTAACAATTTCGAGTTGGTTCCTGAATTTTATGGACCTCAGGGCCCAGGGTCATGGACAGGATTTTCGGATGGGGGGGCAAAGAAACCCAAGGGGCCCCTCGGCCAAAGGACCCACGGTCAAAGGGCCCCCAACAAAATTGACGCCAAATGGTATCTCCCCGGATTTAGGCCACTATATTTTTCAGGGCCCTAAATGGTCGCCAAAAAAACGTCAGACAGGCCCATGTTGAAGTCTCAAGCCGACTGAGGGTCTTCTGTCGGCCTTAGAAAGCCCCTCAGGCTGGCTGGGGGCACATCGGGGCCCTGGGTCATTGTTTCGGTCAAAAAGAGAAAATCGAACCAACTTCTTTGAGCCGCTAGAATATGCCTTAGCCAACTTCTCTTACAAATTTATGGAGGGGGGGGGACAAATCATATGTCCCCCCACTTCTTGAGTGGGGGTCGGGTCCCCTCCCCCCCCCCTATCCTCCGCCACTGAAAGAGGCTTCATAATCAGGTCAGGTAACCAACCTCAAAACAATTAAACTTATAATATTGAATTAGGCCATAGGAACCTACAATTCGTATCTCTCATATTGTCTATAACTGTGACATAATGTCAGGTCGATCACGTGACCTCCTCACGTGGCAATGGGACAAATTGCAAATGTTCCCTTTTCAAAGAATACGCATCAAATCAGGTCAATTCGGTCAGGATCATGTGATTATAGGCCATTCTTGATGACCCAAGTATAATGTTTGCTGTGACCCTTACAAGGTCTGAGGTAACCAACGAATCACTTTTGATCGAATCAAGATAGGTACAGATGTGAGACCACTACTACTGTGTTAATCTCGTCAAGCCACTTCCGGATACGTTCATTGTGAACCACCTGGACTGGCATATGACCTGGCATGACCTTGACCTGAGATGAAGCTTTGTATTAGATATAAACCACTTGCCATGTGTATGATTTGAAGCGCCTTGACGAGAGAAATACGATGACGTTAACATTATTGCTCTATCTTGATTGCATACAAAGTTATTAACGAAAAACTGTTTGCCAAAAATAGCCTTTTTTACCTTTTATGGCCTCTGGTCGCTGGGGCCTAAACTATTGACCTGAGCTTAAATTTGAGGACACCATAGCAATTGCATTTGTCAGGAGCCTTCGATTGTTTTTCTTTTGTTATCTATCTTAGTTCCTGAGCTATTTGGGGGTTTCTGGAGCAAAATCCTCAAGTTGGAAAATTTGACCTTTGATTAACTCAATATTGACCGACAACAAAAATGCCTGTTGGTTTCGACATATTTGTGACGAGCTATCGAATGGTGATTTTGGATTCCGCCTACTTCCCGTAGGAGCCGAGTTTGAAGGGGGTTCACCCCCCCCCCCCCCCGGCACTGTGCGGGAAATCCCGATCCCCGTACGGTGCGGGTCAATAGGGGCCCAGGGCACCGGATTTTTAATGGGTCAGAATAAACCTGCTTCTGAGTTCTGAGTTGTCTTCCTGGATTACAGAGTAAACGGGTTAGCGGGTCAAGTTACCTCCCGAAAAAATGGGTCACGGGTAACCATCCACTAGTAAGAATCTGCCTTTATTTGCATTACGGGGCGGCGGTCCGGGAATATTGACCGGCTGGGGCCGCAAAATATCGAGTCTGCTAAATATTGGAGATGAAACAAATATCAAGTGGTAAAATTAGGAACGGCGTGTAAATTCCAAACCAATGTTATATTTGGACGCAGCATGCGCCGATCGAAAAGTATTAACGATCTGAATGTAACGAATGCTTAAGATTTTGATTTTTCCTGCAAGTAAGACAAATCCTGTATACCCTGCACGTTTCTCCAAGGTCCTGCAAGATTTTGATACGCCTTTCGTACACTAATTTGTGATGGATGGTCCTACACGATCCTGCAGGATGGCTTGCACAAAATCGGTAAAAAGTATCCTCCATAGTCCTACACGCAACGTTAAAACACATCAAAATCTAGCGGTATTTCTTGTAGGATCTTGTCGGATCTACTGCAGGATCTAGCAAGATGTCTTGGAAGATCTAGCGGGATGTCCTGCAGGATCTAGCCGCATGTTCTGCAGGTCCGTGCAGGATATACGCGTTGTGTCCTACATGTCGGATTTCCGTCGGATTTCAACCTACCCACCCCACCCTTCAGGCTGGGCAGACCAGGCGGGCCAGGGCAGGGTAAGGTAGTGCTGGGAAAGGCAGGCGGGGCAGGGAAGGCAGCACAGGGCAAGGTAAACAGAGAATAGTAGGGTAGAGCGGGGAGCTCAAGGTGGTTAGCCTTAAACTCTAGTTGTTGATTGTCGAGGTAAGGACCTGGGTGAGTCACGAGATATTTCCGAAGGAACATCCCTGAAGACAGTGCACACTCACGATATAATGCCTTAAACGTATATTCGGTGTCTGCGAGTGAGAGGTCAGATCACAGCTGCCGCTGCCATGTCGCACCCGGCGCTACAAGGTCGCAGCTACCGCTGTCAGGTCGCAGCCACCGCTGCCATGTCGGTCGCACTCGGCGCTACAGGGTCGCAACTACCGCCGCCAGGTCGCAGTCACCGCTGCCTTGTCGCGCCCGGCGCCGAAAATTTTGAGTTTTATTCTCTGGACAACTACATTCTTGCTGTTGAAAGGCCCCCAGGCCCTGGGCATTCCCCCCTCCCTCGGATCTCCGTAACTACTGGACCGATTGTAAAAATTCAAACGGAACTCGATAGCCCTGGAAAATTTACTGAGGGAACATAATATTGTTGACCTCTGGGGAATCCATGACGTCACAGGTCAGGTCAAGTACAAAATGTTTGACCGTGTCAAAAGGTCACGATGGATGGAATTGTCGCGCAAAATTGCGATATTAAACGCATAGCAGTCAATAAATCGATATGATTCGTGTGTCTGACACTTCTAAGTACCATTCTAAGCTGTTTATCACATTGGGTCAGGTCAAGGTCATCCGAGGTCACGAGGTCAAACTCCAGATTACGGTCATTAGGCGTTGTAACACATGTTTATGGGTTTCTTTTTCGTCTAGAACGTGAAAAATGACCTTAGAACATTGTTTGTTCCCTATCAATGGAAGTAAAAAGCAAAAACGGAAATGCCTTTTTTAATAATGCTGTGAGAGGTGGTCGATTTTTGGCATTTAAAGGTCATAAGTCAGTCATTTTTGAAGATATCGACTTCAAATTTGGCACACATATTCACCGAACACTTCTCGATCACATATAATCCGGTTTTGGGATAATTCTGATTTTTTTTGTGGAAAATTTTGTAAACCCCCCCAAAATGTATTTGGATTTCTCAAAATTTTGAATTGAAAACACTTAAAAATCCGAGATTGCAGGGTGATAGCCCGGTCTATTGTGAGTAATTTGATTTATTTTCGTCAACGCTAGGCAGTCAATGGAGGGTACGATTATCTCGCACCACAAAGCAAACCAGTCCCATCGGGCTTGCTTATACAAGTAATGCACGACGTGTGGTGTGTACATGCGGCGCCTCGTCTTGCAGAGCTGCTGACAATCCACCGGGTGATGCGAAGTTTGACAGCTTGTGGGTATGTGTGATTGGCATCTCGACGCATCGTTACCAACTAGATGCTACCCGCTCTTGTGATATTCGTGTAATTGTACCTATATCTGGCCGGTGTTGTTCACATTGTGCAATGTCAGGGGCTTAACCCGCGCACTGCAGGGGCTTTGTGCCGAACACGAACTGCAGGGGGAGGGGGGGGGGGGGTGATTCCCCCCCCCCTGAGATCTCGAAAACTACGATACGTAGCGAGAAGCAGAAAAAGGCATTTGATAGCTTGATACATGTTCTATCGAAAGTATTTCAGTGTTCTTTTAAGTCAGGTCAAAATTGAGGTCACCAGAGGTCATCAAAGGTCAAATGTTCCAGTTTTTTCCTGTTTTAGGACATCGCTCCAGAAGTTCCCATATATCTTAGAAACGATGCTAGTTAGAAACAAACGGAAAAAAGCAAACGCCAGCCAGTGAAATTTGCAATAGCTAAGGTGTCCTCAGATTTGATCTCAGGTCAATATTTGAGGTTCCAGAGGTCAAAAAGAAAAAGATTTTTTTTTTTTTTTGCTAAATCGTTTTTTTGCTAATAACTTTTTACTTAATAAAGATAACGGAAAACTGTTTACGCTGTTGTGTTTATCTTGTAAAGGCAATTTGAATGATATATATGGTGATCTTGTTAAGTCAATTTAACAATTTTACCTCAGGTCAAGGTCAAGTAGTGACCCAAGTAGAGCATATTGCATATGGGAAGACGTATCCCGACGAGACAAACACATTGGTGTCTGTTTTACTTCTCTATATTTATTATGTCGGGAGTTATTGACACAAAAGTGATGGTGACCTCGCATGACCTCAAATGACCCAATAGGGTTCACTGAACAAAAATTACACTTGTATCATCAAGAATATCCTATAATAACATGATCCAGAAGTAAGTGGACTAATATCATGCATATCCTTGAAATAGTATGCATTTGTATATTTCCCATTGACTTATTATGGGGAGGTTACGAAATTTACCTGACCTTAAGTCACCGATATCAAAATTCCGAGATGAACGAATTGTAAGCACTTATGCCCTCATGACATCCTGTAAGTTTCAAACTGATCGGTGAAAACTCTGGCTTTGGCACAACTGCAAACATTTTTGGAGGTGGGGTCACTTGACCTGGTCTGGTGACCTGACCTGAGGTTATTTTTTTCTCTCAAAGTGTGCGCAATTGATGTCCTAACAGGTGTGCTAAAACCCGGCGGCGCTGGGCGCCGCCATTTTTTCGCTATCTTTGAAAAACCTGAGGGGGGGGGGGGGGGCGGAAATCACCCCCCCCCCCCTGCAGTGCGCGGGTTATAGTTTCACCGAGACATGACTTTGTTTCTAGAATACATTGTCCTGCTCTTCTGTACTTTTGGCAATCTATTGTGAAAATACATTGTTGGGCCGACGCATTGATACACAGCCGATGCTGCTCCGCCGCGCTAACTACAATTTTAACATTACAGCCCCTTGAAGTGCTTATTTTCACATATTCTGACAGCAGAAAATACGTTTTAGTACGGGAGTTTGAAACGTACATGCCTCCTCAAGATAACCTCACAACTCGGAAAACCTCACATTTTAAGGTCACTTTCAACCTGTATACAATATTATTATCATGACAAATTAACCACTGTGTAATGAAGCAGAAACATTTTGTCTTCGTCTTTTACTGAGAAAGTGTGTCATATCTGTACAGTCATGATATAATGAGCATGCAGATACATTGAAACGGTTTCATCCTGCATGATACCTCGTTTCCATAATATTTCGTAGTTGATAACTCGAGAGCCTTCAGGAAACAAAATCGCCCGAATCGATTTTGTGGGAGACTGACCAGAGCATTTGTTTACCTCTGGCAGTGGCTCAGGATCAGGGACTCGAGTCTCTCGTTACTGCTATGGACATTTGCAGAAGTGATTCCAATGCAAAGGGATCGGGGAGCACCTGAAAATGGAGGCACTACTGCTGGAGACGCCGACCCACACAACTCGACGTACTTCACACAGTCCAGATCTTTGCAACCTTTGTCATCGCACCCTTAACCCTATTAGCGGCAGGCTCCTTGTTACCCCTATTAGTGGCAGGGGGGGCGGATTCGCCCCCCCGGGATCTCGAGATCCACCCGTCCGATTTTCACAAAACAAACGGAGTTTGATTCCCCTCAGCACGATCTACATTTCTAAAAAAAATATAAAAAATCCGATTTTTTATAGGGGGCAACAGGAGGCCAAAATCTACAAATAGTAGTGGTATTTGTGATCCAATACAGCTGTCATGTTTATCAACCGATTTGAACGCAACAAATTGGGATCGATAGATATTGAATTGTGGATTGATATGTGATGGTAAGTTTTGAAAATGCAAAAAAAAATCATAGGCGTTTTCAGGTCACTAAATATATTGGTAAAATATATTCCTTAAAAACATTTTTTTAATAAATGAAATGTTGCGTTATTGTGACATCGGACACTCCAGTTATAAAGCATATTTTCATCTATAGGCGGCGCCAGGTTAGCGAAAAAGGGAGGCAAAATATATAAAAATAACTCCCTGCAAACCTCCTCTTTTCAAGTCCCTGAAATCGCCTATGCCGTGCAATATTGATTATAGTTCACTAAAATCAATTAATTTGCACTTGTTTCAATCATCGTAAACCTATGTAACTACTTTATGCGTCAGGAAGTTAGGAAGAAGCCGTTAAGATTGCAGCTCCGTATTATCGCCAACTGTCACCGAAAAAAACTAAAACAAAACGGGCCCTGGAAGCGCCTCTGTTAAGGTTTGGAACTCAAAATTCTGACTCCTTATGCGGATTTCAATTCCGGGAAAATTCCAAAAATTTATTGGGTCTGCCCCCAGCCGTTCGAGAGATATCTGCGAAAAATATGAGGGGGCGGAATCCCCCCCCCCCCCCCCCTCCCCTGCCGGTAATAGGGTTAACCCTCGCCCAACGGGAGCTTTTTCGCCTTCGCCCTACGGGGGGGGGGCCTGACAGTCCCCCCTGTTAACTTCCAGACCAAGCAACTTAGAGCAATGCGGTAAGAACCAGCATGTTGCCTGTCATGAGAGGAATCTAACAGTATGCAATTTTTAGGTTTCAGGTCAACAGGTGACCTGCCAGCTCAAGTGAATGACCTCGGATTTACCACGTCCAGAACCGCGAATTTGCTCTTCAGAAAACCTCAAAATTAGAAATTTATCAATGTAAATCAAAAGGCATGTTCCTGGACCAGTTTTGGCTCAGAACTACAGAAAAGTAATTATTAGTTCGTATCTTGTCAAAAAGTTAACAAAAGTTATTTTTAAAAAAATGACGTCATGAGTTTCTTACACTTAGGGAGCCATTGCTCAGTCAAAAATAAAGATATTGCTTTAAAATTTGGTATAGGTATTGTCCATACTCAGTTATCTCACATGTATTCCGGTTTTTCTAACATCTTTGAAAATTGTGATTTTGTGGGGATTCCCCCCCCCCCAAAAAAAGAAGTTTGTATTTAATTTTATGGGTCAAAAACCCACAATTTTGCAAATCCGAGATTGCCATTTTAATGAGAATGTCATTGTGTATCTTTGGTGAATTGCGTTTGCAAGTTTCTTGAAAACTCTGTTTTCAACCATTTTTCAAATATTGATTGTTTTTCCACCAACATACGTCATCAAAACATGATTATCTCCCAAACTACTTTATCAATTTTTTTTTTTTACAGCATACGTATATTTGTTGTAAACTCAGCTGCCGAATATATCAGCAGGATGCGCAGCATTATTAAAAAGTTATTCAAGAAAAACCTCAGGGGAGCTGTCAGCCCCCCGTAGGGCGAGGGTTAAAAATCGGGACTTGGTACTGGTAACCGGAGCTCTCAAAAACAGCGTCTTAACAGTGACTTCACTATGACTCGGGCTTCGGCCGGGTTCGAAGTCTGCTGACGCTGGGCGACCCCGTGTCCAGCGATGCTACCCGGCCGCAGCGCACCTGATGTTTGTCTCAGACATGTACCCGAGCACGGGACAGGTATAGGCCATCATCCACAACAGTACAGCATACTGAGTAGGTGTCATCAGCGTTAGGCCTCAGGCGAAGCAATGCAAACTGGTCAGTGAAGCGTTGCTAAAAATCCCTGGGCCTCACCATGACGTTGATCAACAAACAAGATAGGCATGGAACCGGACTTTAATTCAATCTCAGAATGCTATGTCCGAACTCAGATGGCATCTTATGCATGCGCTTTGTTTATTTCTTAGAGACAATGAATACACGACCCCTCGCTATCGATTAAAGATGAGGAAGGAAGTTCATGAAAGAAGCAGTATGCAACATGAGAATCCAATGCATTATGCAATGCAAGAGGCCCCTGCAGATCGTTGCATTCCAACCCGTCTCGTTCTGCTCTTCTCCTGCTTCCCATGCCGAGTTGCTTCATGCGATTGCACGCGTGTCCCAGCTGTCGTAGCGGACGGTGGTCGATCTAACTGCGATTGCACGCGTGTCCCAGCTGTCGCAGCGGACGGTGGTCGATCTAACTGCGATTGCACGCGTGTCCCAGCTGTCGTAGCGGACGGTGGTCGATCTAACTGCGATTGCACGCGTGTCCCAGCTGTCGCAGCGGACGGTGGTCGATCTAACTGCGATTGCACGCGTGCCCCAGCTGTCGTAGCGGACGGTGGTCGATCTAACTGCGATTGCACGCGTGTCCCAGCTGTCGCAGCGGACGGTGGTCGATCTAACTGCGATTGCACGCGTGTCCCAGCTGTCGCAGCGGACGGTGGTCGATCTAACTGCGATTGCACGCGTGTCCCAGCTGTCGTAGCGGACGGTGGTCGATCTAACTGCGATTGCACGCGTGTCCCAGCTGTCGTAGCGGACGGTGGTCGATCTAACTGCGATTGCACGCGTGTCCCAGCTGTCGCAGCGGACGGTGGTCGATCTAACTGCGATTGCACGCGTGTCCCAGCTGTCGCAGCGGACGGTGGTCGATCTAACTGCGCGGGTTGAGCTCCCGGTAATCAGTGGACCGGCGACCCATGGCTGGGTCCAGGGTCAGTGCTGAATCTTTAGCATGTGTCTGGGCACACAGACGTGGAATACAGGTGCCGAGTTAACCCTCGCCCGTGCAGCGTCCGATCAGTGCGTGACCGTGCAGGGGGGGGGGGGGGGTACAACCCCCTAGCGTTTCGCCACTAATTGGGCTAGAGCTTCGATTCGTGTTGCTTGTCACGAGAGGAAGCCATTGATACCCGATTTTAAGGTCCTAGGTCATTAGGTGACCTCTGATGTCATGTAAATGGCCCAAAATGCAACCAAATTGTAAATGCGTATAAATTGAATTTAATCGAGCTAGAATCGCGAATGAGCATATAATTATGCTAAAAAGGTGCCAAATTTGAAATTAGCGTCACAAAATGTCCTAGAAACTGCAATTTCCAAAAAGGTCATGGCAGATCATGTCGGGACATTTGAGGTCAGTGACCTCAGTTCACCTGTTGGGGCGCATGACCCCACTTTAACATATAATCATGTACAATGGATCCCATATTTGAAATCAGCGTCACAAAATGTCCTGGAAACTGCCAGAAGCCAAAAAAGTAATATGAGGTCATCGGTGGTCAGTGACCTAGGTTGACCTCTGAAAAGGTCAATCGAGGTCACAATCTCAATGGAAACTACAATTGCCACCTGGAAACACCTGTGCATATGCTCCTGAACAACAAACACTATGAAACTGCACAAGTTACAAGGATCAATACTACGGGACGCCAGTTGCGTTTGACATGACCTTGAAAACAGGTCAAAGGTCACGGGTCATATGATTTACAACCTAAAAATGTTCAGAAGATGTCAAATTGTTCACAAGTAGGGTACTGAAAGTTTCATCGTAATCGGTTGATATTTACGCGAGTTATTCTCGAAAAGAAACTATATGGGGGAGTGACATCAACCCCCTGCACTGGCGAGGGTTAACCCTATTTGAAACAGGGGGAAGGATTCCGCCCCGCCCCCCCCCCCTTATGTTTTTCACATATATCTCCAGAACGGCTGGGAGCAAGCCCATGAAATTTTGGGACTTTTCCCAAAATATATTTTTACATATAGAGTAAAAACTTTAAGTTCTTAACTTGAACAGAGGCGGTTCCAGGGCACGGTTTTGGAAGGGTTCGGCGGCGACATTTGGCGATATTACGGAAATGCGATCTTCACGGTTTCTTCCTAACTGCCTCAAGTATGAAGGAGTTACATCG
The DNA here is from genome assembly GCA_036785665.1 of Chirona hameri. Classification (NCBI taxonomy): domain Eukaryota; kingdom Metazoa; phylum Arthropoda; class Thecostraca; order Balanomorpha; family Balanidae; genus Chirona; species Chirona hameri. The sequence continues at coordinate 62,318 of JAXIVJ010004326.1, read as the reverse complement.
GTTTATGGTGATTGCAACAAGTGCAAATTGGTTGATGTTAATGAAATATAAAAATTGGATGGCAGAGGCGGTTTCAGGGGCTTGGAAAGGGTGGGTTTCCAGGAAGTATTCCATGCTGGGAAGCCAATAGAGCGGGAAGCCAATAGAGCGATGTAAGAGGCATTTATAGCTATCAAGATGTAAAAGGTAGCTTTTCCCTCCATTATTTGCATAATGTATTACATGTAGAGTTGCAGGGGCGTGTTCAGGCACATGCAAAGGGGGGTGACTGGCATGGTGATGACGATATGCCAGTGATTACGACCCAATAGACGGTTAGCTTATAATGTTATATGCACATATGAGGCCAGGGGAGGGAATAAAGTCATTTTTTCGCAATGGCGCGCTCAGGAATGGAAGAAAAGGGGTCATATTATTGCAAAGAAACTAAGATGCATGGGGCTACAATGACATGACATACTGCAGTTTTCGGATGAAACACGCACGGCAGGGTACTCTACGAACGATTATAAGATAATAGGCGAGTCCAGATAGGGTAAAAAGGGGGGTAAGCAATGTGAATTGCAGTTGTAAGTGAAATAGTCACTGTTGACTAGTTAGTAGCATAATAGCGGATAATATACTTATCAAAAGGTCTTGCGCCTCCCCAGTTTGGATCCTGGATACGCGTATGACGAAGTACAACATGCAAAAAGGAACTATCTACGATCAGTAACTTATTTATAGTGCTGGGTTGCAACTTGCCTGCGGTTAATATTTGTTTCGTGTTTGACCTCCCTTTTTCAATAACCTGGTGCCGCCTATGGCAAAAAAATATTATTTATAACTGTTTTGTCTAATGTCACAATAAAATACCATTTCATTTATAAACAAAACGTAAAAAAATAGTTTAATTACGTATTTACCTCACCCCCATATTGAGAGACCTGCACACGCCTATGATCTTTGAATTTTAAAAAGTCACCGCCATATATCAATCTCCAATTCAATCTCTATCGATTCTTATTGACTGTGTTAAAATCAGTTGATAAACAAGACAGCTGTGTTGGATCACAAATACCACTAACATTTGTAGTTTTTGCCCCCCTATCAAAAATTTGGATTTTTTATGTTTTAGAAATGTAGATTGTGTTGAGAGGAACCAAACGTCGTTTCATTTTTGAAAATCGGACGGGCAGATCTCGAGATCTCCGGGGGGGGGGGGGGGGCGGAATCCGCCCCCCCCCCTGTTACAAATAGGGGTAGCCAGGAGCCTGTTACAAATAGGGTTAAGTCGGTCTCGGAATGTCAGGTGCCATAGCCAAATACAAGCACAAAGTTGACCTTTTGCGCGGAGCGTCACTAAGTTTGCCTCCCTAGCCGCCCTTATAGCTCAGTCGGGAGAGCGCTGGGCGTAAGAATTTAAGATTCCTTTTCTTAATTTAGAACTTACCCGGTTTGGCAGCACTGGTTCGAGTCACTTCGGCGCTCGTCATTTGCCCCTGACTGGGATGGCCTGCGGCCGTGTTCAAGGTCATATGACGTCAGATGTCGGTGCCGACCGTGTCCAGGTATGTGGGGCACGTTAAACTTTCGTTTCTTAATTCTGCCAGCTACCAGGAATTGCGCGATCGGATGGTGGTATCAGGGCCTTTTTAACAGGCTTATCACAGGAACTGACCTCGGAAATCCATCCTTTCAAAAGGTGCGGACTAAATATATAGACAAAATAAGTTTCATATTGTATATTCAAGGGACAAGTAGAGTGGTGTATAGGTATTTAAAGTGGTGTATAGTAAAGTAAAGTGGTGTATAGGTATTGGCATTGTTTCCGTGTCGTCCCATGTGGCAAGACAAAGAGATGGACGGGCTCAGCCCGCTGGCATCGGGTTCGAGCCCCTGTAGATGCGATCTGTGGTTACTTGATACGTAGTGGTGATGTCAAGCGGCAGTTGACCGGAAAGGGTACCCAGCCGCCCCAGCAGTAATAGGGCCGGGCCGGCCGGTCAGTGGGCGCACGAGTCGCCGACCCGGCGGGACGACGACTGGCGCGTCTGGCTGACGGCGGCGGCGGGACGCGCCTCCTAAGGCAAGGCGCTTCACTATCACTAGCTAACACTAACACCCGAGTGATTGTGATTGTACATATTTTTTTTTTTTTTTGGGGGGGGGGTTTGTCTTTGTCACGTGCTGCTTTCAGCAGTGACCACTTTTACTTTCTCTTATATGTTATTCTTCCCATCTAAGTATCTAATTAATTCCCCTGCCTTCCCCGGAGCCCACTGCCTGATATTTCTCGTTTTCCTTTTTGTCAGTTGATTTCCATTTAATATCAGGGAGTGCCGCGACTTTACTCTTTTATTTTCTCTGGTGTTAACGTAAGGTTCTGTGAGTCGTTGGGATTGAGGGAGGGGGCACTTCTGGCCACCTGATCATGGGTGGCAGTGTATTAAAAAAATGACCCCCAAGGTCAAGTTAAAATGTGGGGTCATGCGCACCTGTTGGGGCGCATGACCCCACTTTAACATATAATCATGTACAATGGATCCCATATTTGAAATCAGCGTCACAAAATGTCCTGGAAACTGCCAGAAGCCAAAAAAGTAATATGAGGTCATCGGTGGTCAGTGACCTAGGTTGACCTCTGAAAAGGTCAATCGAGGTCACAATCTCAATGGAAACTACAATTGCCACCTGGAAACACCTGTGCATATGCTCCTGAACAACAAACACTATGAAACTGCACAAGTTACAAGGATCAATACTACGGGACGCCAGTTGCGTTTGACATGACCTTGAAAACAGGTCAAAGGTCACGGGTCATATGATTTACAACCTAAAAATGTTCAGAAGATGTGTCAAATTGTTCACAAGTAGGGTACTGAAAGTTTCATCGTAATCGGTTGATATTTACGCGAGTTATTCTCGAAAAGAAACTATATGGGGGGAGTGACATCAACCCCCTGCACTGGCGAGGGTTAACCCTATTTGAAACAGGGGAAGGATTCCGCCCCGCCCCCCCCCCCCCTCATGTTTTTCACATATATCTCCAGAACGGCTGGGAGCAAGCCCATGAAATTTTGGGACTTTTCCCAAAATATATTTTTACATATAGAGTAAAAACTTTAAGTTCTTAACTTGAACAGAGGCGGTTCCAGGGCACGGTTTTGGAAGGGTTCGGCGGCGACATTTGGCGATATTACGGAAATGCGATCTTCACGGTTTCTTCCTAACTGCCTCAAGTATGAAGGAGTTACATCGGTTTATGGTGATTGCAACAAGTGCAAATTGGTTGATGTTAATGAAATATAAAAATTGGATGGCAGAGGCGGTTTCAGGGGCTTGGAAAGGGTGGGTTTCCAGGAAGTATTCCATGCTGGGAAGCCAATAGAGCGGGAAGCCAATAGAGCGATGTAAGAGGCATTTATAGCTATCAAGATGTAAAAGGTAGCTTTTCCCTCCATTATTTGTATAATGTATTACATGTAGAGTTGCAGGGGCGTGTTCAGGCACATGCAAAGGGGGGTGACTGGCATGGTGATGACGATATGCCAGTGATTACGACCCAATAGACGGTTAGCTTATAATGTTATATGCACATATGAGGCCAGGGGAGAGAATAAAGTCATTTTTTCGCAATGGCGCGCTCAGGAATGGAAGAAAAGGGGTCATATTATTGCAAAGAAACTAAGATGCATGGGGCTACAATGACATGACATACTGCAGTTTTCGGATGAAACACGCACGGCAGGGTACTCTACGAACGATTATAAGATAATAGGCGAGTCCAGATAGGGTAAAAAGGGGGGTAAGCAATGTGAATTGCAGTTGTAAGTGAAATAGTCACGGTTGACTAGTTAGTAGCATAATAGCGGATAATATACTTATCAAAAGGTCTTGCGCCTCCCCAGTTTGGATCCTGGATACGCGTATGACGAAGTACAACATGCAAAAAGGAACTATCTACGATCAGTAACTTATTTATAGTGCTGGGTTGCAACTTGCCTGCGGTTAATATTTGTTTCGTATTTGACCTCCCTTTTTCAATAACCTGGTGCCGCCTATGGCAAAAAATATTATTTATAACTGTTTTGTCTAATGTCACAATAAAATACCATTTCATTTATAAACAAAACGTAAAAAATAGTTTAATTACGTATTTACCTCACCCCCATATTGAGAGACCTGCACACGCCTATGATCTTTGAATTTTAAAAAGTCACCGCCATATATCAATCTCCAATTCAATCTCTATCGATTCTTATTGACTGTGTTAAAATCAGTTGATAAACAAGACAGCTGTGTTGGATCACAAATACCACTAACATTTGTAGTTTTTGCCCCCCTATCAAAAATTTGGATTTTTTATGTTTTAGAAATGTAGATTGTGTTGAGAGGAACCAAACGTCGTTTCATTTTTGAAAATCGGACGGGCAGATCTCGAGATCTCCGGGGGGGGGCGGAATCCGCCCCCCCCCCCTGTTACAAATAGGGGTAGCCAGGAGCCTGTTACAAATAGGGTTAAGTCGGTCTCGGAATGTCAGGTGCCATAGCCAAATACAAGCACAAAGTTGACCTTTTGCGCGGAGCGTCACTAAGTTTGCCTCCCTAGCCGCCCTTATAGCTCAGTCGAGAGAGCGCTGGGCGTAAGAATTTAAGATTCCTTTTCTTAATTTAGAACTTACCCGGTTTGGCAGCACTGGTTCGAGTCACTTCGGCGCTCGTCATTTGCCCCTGACTGGGATGGCCTGCGGCCGTGTTCAAGGTCATATGACGTCAGATGTCGGTGCCGACCGTGTCCAGGTATGTGGGGCACGTTAAACTTTCGTTTCTTAATTCTGCCAGCTACCAGGAATTGCGCGATCGGATGGTGGTATCAGGGCCTTTTTAACAGGCTTATCACAGGAACTGACCTCGGAAATCCATCCTTTCAAAAGGTGCGGACTAAATATATAGACAAAATAAGTTTCATATTGTATATTCAAGGGACAAGTAGAGTGGTGTATAGGTATTTAAAGTGGTGTATAGTAAAGTAAAGTGGTGTATAGGTATTGGCATTGTTTCCGTGTCGTCCCATGTGGCAAGACAAAGAGATGGACGGGCTCAGCCCGCTGGCATCGGGTTCGAGCCCCTGTAGATGCGATCTGTGGTTACTTGATACGTAGTGGTGATGTCAAGCGGCAGTTGACCGGAAAGGGTACCCAGCCGCCCCAGCAGTAATAGGGCCGGGCCGGCCGGTCAGTGGGCGCACGAGTCGCCGACCCGGCGGGACGACGACTGGCGCGTCTGGCTGACGGCGGCGGCGGGACGCGCCTCCTAAGGCAAGGCGCTTCACTATCACTAGCTAACACTAACACCCGAGTGATTGTGATTGTACATATTTAAATGTTTTTTTTGGGGGGGTTTGTCTTTGTCACGTGCTGCTTTCAGCAGTGACCACTTTTACTTTCTCTTATATGTTATTCTTCCCATCTAAGTATCTAATTAATTCCCCTGCCTTCCCCGGAGCCCACTGCCTGATATTTCTCGTTTTCCTTTTTGTCAGTTGATTTCCATTTAATATCAGGGAGTGCCGCGACTTTACTCTTTTATTTTCTCTGGTGTTAACGTAAGGTTCTGTGAGTCGTTGGGATTGAGGGAGGGGGCACTTCTGGCCACCTGATCATGGGTGGCAGTGTATTAAAAAATGACCCCCAAGGTCAAGTTAAAATGTATTTATTGATTGATTGATTTATTTCATTTCATCAGGTTCATCCACACGATTGAGGTTATTAGTGAACCATTGTCATACAAAGTTAATATCACAAGTCAGCCATATGTTGATGCAGCCTAACTCTACTTACATTCGCTGCACAAGCTTGCGAGCATGGCACTCACTAACTATAACACATTCATCTCACTCAATCCGTTGCGCATCGCTACAGAGTTGTACAGCTTCGATGCGCGATATGCAAAGCAGCACGTAACATGGTTGTTCTTGGGCCGTGCAATTGATAAGTGAGAAGACTGACGAGTTGAGCGCGCAATAGCTGCATGGTTGTACGATAGTTGACGTGGCAGTGACAGAGGTCTACAGGTTGTCCAAATTTGGTGGATCAGATTCAGATCGAAATATGCTACTAGCTGTGGTACATTAAGCCAATTCAGTTGCTAAATCACATCGGATATATGGTCGTATTTACGTCTTCCGGAAATAATACGCGCAGCGAAATTGATAACCTTTTGAATTTCTGATAGAACACCGTGACAAACACTCCCGTACACTTGTATTCAATAACGGACATGAGACATGACGAGCGAGTCTATGATCCTTGGAAGCAGACTTAACCCGCGAGATACTGGGGTATATTTCATAACGCGACTTACTGGGGGGGGGGGGGCATTTTTGCCCCTTTCCCCTTGGATATCCGGAACTACCGGATCGATTGTAAAAATGCAAACGGAATTTGATATCTCTGATAAAAATTTCAGGGAAACGTAATACTGTTGACCTCGGGGTCACTGATGAAGTCACAGGCCAGGTCAAGTACAAAATGTTTGGCCGTTTCAATATGTTTCGATGAATGGAATTATCGCGCAAAATTGCGATATTAAACGTATAAGCAGTCGATAAATTGGTATGATTCGTGTGTCTGACACTTATAAGTACCATTATAAGCCGTTTATAACCTTGGGTCAGTGCAAGGTCATCCAAGGTCACGAGGTCAAACTGCAAATTACGGTCATTAGCCGTTGTAACACATGTTTATGAGTTAGGTTTTCGTCTAGAACGCGAAAATTGACCTTAGAACATTGTTTGTTCCATATAAATAGAAGTAAAAAGCAAAAACGGAAATGCATTTTGTATGCATAGTAATGCTGTGAGAGGTGGTCGAGTTTTGTCATATAACCCTAATCCCTGCGGGCGGCCAGAATTACGTTAACCTGCGAGGGGGGGGGGGCAGATTCTGCCCCCCCCCCAGAGATCTCGAGAACCGCTCGGTCGATTTCGATGAGGAAAGCGCCATTCGATGCGTCATGATATCTCTCTTTTTGGACCCCGAAATTTTTGTTGTGTTTAAAAATGGGGGCCAGGGGGCAAAAAATCCGAAACTTTTTGGGTGGTTTTTGAAAGGTCATTGCAGCCATGTGGCTCGACCGATTTTAATGCCCCAAACGTTTTTGAGCTTCAAATGTACTGGTCTTTAATTTATCAAAAGACAAAAAACTAAATAAAAATCATAGGCGTATTCAGGGAATGTAAAATGGGGCGATTTTCTGAGATAAAAAATATGTGCTGTTCGTGATTGTTTGGGACGTCATGAACGTCACATGTGGGCATTATATGCTGTAATTTGTTAAATTTGATATATTGCGCATAGGCGGATCCAGGAAAACATGGGGGCACCATGCGCGTAAAGCTTTTATCATTTTACTAATTTGAAGTTGGACCTAATTTGAGGGTGGGTATCGCCTCCCATTTTTTTATCCTGAGTGCGCCTCTGCCCCAAAAATATGTACAATCCCAGTATATATGATGCATATTGCATTGAAATTGTTTCTGACTCATTTATTGCACTGCAAACCACGAAGGAAGTATGCGCGCACAACCGCATTCGTAACACCCTCCCCAAAACAGGAGCCTGGAACCGCCTCTGCTGGACCGATTTTTTCAAAATTTTAACACAATACGCACCATTCAATTTTGGAAAAATTTACAAAGTTGCAGGACGCTAGACTTAACTGTTTAGAAGCGGAAAGTGAAAAACTACCGGGGGGGGGCAGAATCTGCCCCGCAGGGAATAGGGTTAAAGGTCATAAGTCAGTCATTTTAAAAGATATCGACTTCAAATTTGTTACACATATTCACCGAACACGTCTCGATCACATATTTCCGGATTTGGGATAATTATGATTTTGTTTGCAAATTTTGTTTTACAAAAAAATATTTGGATTTATCAGAATTTTGAATTAAACACAAACTCAAAAATCCGAGAAAACTGTTTGACAGCCCGGTTCTTTGTCAGTAATTTGATTTAAGACAATTGAATTTATCTCAAACATTGTACCTTTGACAGCGTTTTCCGCAAACCATTATTTTTCAACAAAAACCGAATAACATGACGTCACTCTGACGTCATTCCCGGTTGACTTATCATAACCTCATCTTTTCCTTTGGCCAATATGTGTAGGATTGATGTGAGAGAAGGTACTGCCAGATTGGTGACGATACTATTGTTATGTTATGTATATGTTATGCATGTTATGTATATGTTTGTATAGGAGTTATTGCAAAATAACGGGAAGGGGGGAATAGCCCCCCCCCCCCCCCCAGTAAGTCGCGGGTTAATCGCTGACGAAGGGTGTTACAATATACCCGAAAGCTCCGTTTCTAATATTTGTGTTGTGGAGTAAGTCCTCTTTGTATTTAATTTTCATCTGGGATCTCTACGTGCTTTGGGCCCTTCCAGTCTGACCAGGGACTCCTCGGACCTTCCAAGAAGCCCCTCTTGTGGGTCAATAGGCCCATTCGGCCTGTTCAGAGGTCCTTCCAACCTGGCCAGGGACTGCACTGGCTGCTTTGTCGCCCTGCTGACATGCCCAGGTGCCCCTCCGATCTGCCCAGCGAATCTTCTGGTCGGACTGCGCTGGCTGCTTTCTCGCCCTCCCAAAATGCCCTGGGGGCCATCCTACCTGCCCTGGGCCCCTCCGTGCTGGTTAAGGGCCAATTCGGCATGTTCAGGGGCCCTGCTTACCCGCCCAGGGGCCCTTTCGGTCTGATCAGGGGCCCCTCCGATCTGCACAGGGGCCCTTAACTTTCCAGGGGCCCTCTGGTCTGTCCAGAGGCCCTCCAGCCTTCTAAGGGGGCTCTTCCGACCTGGCAAGGGACTGCGCTGGCTGCTTTGTCGCCTTTCGACATGCTCTGAGGGCCCTCCGACCTGCCCTGTGGCCCCTCCGTGCTGACTAGGGGCCGATTCGACATGTTTAGCGGTCCTTCTGACCCACCTAGGGACCCTTTCGGTCTGGTCAGGGGCCCCTCTGACCTGCACAAAGGCCCTTTGAACTTCCCAGGGGCCCTCCAGCCTGCTCAGGGGCCCTTATGAAATTGCAAGGGACTGCGCTGGCTGCTTTGTCGCCCTGCCGACATGATCAGGGGCCTCTCGACCTGCCCAGGAGCACCTCTGTGCTGGCTAGGGACCCATTCGACGTGTTTAGAGGTCCTCTGACCTACTCAGGGGCCCTTTCGGTCTGGTCAGGGGCCCCTCTGACATGCACAGGGCTCTTTTGAACGTCCAAGGGGCCCTCTGGTCTTTCAGAGACGCACTTCGTGCGTCGGCCCTTTTAGGCGCGCTGCGCGCGCCGAAAAGGACCCCCTGGCCTCCGGGGAGGGGGGGGGGGGCGCCCCCCTCCTTGGCTACGTGCCTGCCAGAGGTCACCAAAGGTCATGAGGAAATTTTTTCTAAAAAGTTTTCATAAATAACTTTGTATTGTTTAGACATATAGCAGTAATTTTAAAGGGAATGTTTCACCTTTCTGAAAGTTGTTAAATATACGCTGGTTGTAGTCGAAAATATGAAGTAAGTGCTGCTGAAAACGATGGTGATCTCGAAAAGTCACCTAACTTTATACAAATTGGGGTTTTAAGTTTGGGATGATGTCGTCATTATTGAGCTTTAGACCGCCGCAGATTGGCTGGCGAAGTGGGATTGGCTGACAAAGTGGCTGTCAGCCAATCAGCTGCGGCACTAGCCTAGGCCCCATTTTGCAAATGATAAATGAAATTGATGAAATGATAAAACGACTACGTTTTGGGGAAAATGACCTTAGAATTTTCGACATTTGAATAACGGCCAAAGATAATGGCTATCTAAGTTGAAAACCAATACAAAGGTGAAACATTCCCTTTAACACCATCGTGTTTGTCTCGTAAAGGTGCTTCGAAACTACATATTAATGGTGACCTGGTTAGGTCAACTTCAAAATTTGACCTCAAGTCAAAGTCAGTTGGTGACCCAGGTAGGTCAGGTTGCATATGAGGTGACGCGACTCGACGAGACAAACACAGTGGTGTCATTTGCATGTCTCTGTATTCTGTCAAGAGTTATTGGGAAACAGGTGCTGGTGACCTGATATGACCTCAGCCGACCTTGCAGAGTATTGTTTTAAAGGGAATCATTGAATCAATTGAAATCATTGAATCAATTGAATAAAGGGAATGTTTTAAAAGGCCCGTCACTGAGCAACAATTACACATGGATCATCAATAATGAGCTAAAATAACATGATTATGAAATAATTGGCCCGATCCCCTGTCGACCGACTGTGCATATTCTCTGAAAAAGAAGCATTTGTATATTTTACCAAATTGACATTTTACCAAATTAGTCTCAGTCGGCCTGACAGGGGCCCTCGGAAGGCCTGAGGGGCCCTCGGAAGGCCTGAATGGGAGATCACGAAATTGACCTGACCTTAGGTCACCGATACAAAACAAATCCGAGATAAACAAATTGTAGGTACTTATGACCTTATGAAATCCTGCAAGTTTCAAATTTATCGGACTAACACTGTGGCTTTGGCACGACCACAAACATTTTTGGAGGTAAGGTCACTTGACGTGACCTGGTGACCTGACTTGAGACGACCTGAAGATAAAACTTGCACACAATGTGGGTAATTGATGCACACATAGTAGTGTCAAATTTGCTAATAAATAACCTCGGGGGCCCCCAGCCTGAGGCTGGCTGGGGGGCCCGAGGTGCCCTCATCCAGCCTGAGGGGCCCTCCAAGGCTGAGGAGCCCCCAGCCCCGAGGTGCCCCCAGCCAGCCTGAGGGGTCCTCCAAGGTCGACATAAGGCCCTCAGTCGGCTCGAGAGGTCCCTCAGTAGGCCTGAGGGGCCCTCATTCGGCCTGACAGGGGCCCTCGGAAGGCCTGAGGGGGCCCTCGGAAGGCCTGATACTTCAACATGGGTCTGTCCGACGTTTGTTTTGCGACCATTTAGAGGCCCAGCAAAATATAATGGCATAAATCTGAGGAGATCTGGTGTCACTTCGACCATCCCTGAGGCTTCTAAAAAATACCGAGAAAACAGCGGCGCACATCAAATTTGGCACGGCTATGTATGCCTCAATTAACCACATTGAGTGAAAGTTCTAACTTCAGGTCGTCTCAAGTCAGGTCACCAGGTTACGTCAAGTGACCTTACCTCCACAAATGTTTGTGGTCGTGCCAAAGCCAGTGTTTATCCGATACATTTAAAACTTGCAGGATTTCATAAGGTCATAAGTAGCTTCTCCAGACAAGTTGAGGGGGGGGGGCTGAGCTAGACAACATCGCTTAAAGTACCATACAAATCCACAAAATGCAGATTTCTCCTCGGAGTTGACCCACTTCTTCGTCAAAGTTGGGGGGCTGAAGCCCCCCCCCCCCCCCCCCAACTGAATAGGAACCTACCCCCTGATCATAAGTACCTACAATTCGTTTATCTCGGATTTTGTTTTGTATCGGTGACATAAGGTCAGGTCAATTTCGTGACCTCCCCATTATAAGTCATAATAATAAATATAAATATAAATAGTCATAATAAATTTGGGAAAATATACGAATGCTTCCTTTTTAAAGAAAATTCATTGGATCAGGACTATTCTGTCAGAATCATGTTATTTTGGCTCATTATTCATGACCCAGGTGCAATTGTTGCTCAGTGACCTCTGCAAGTTCGGCTGAGGTCATCTCAGGTCACCAGCACCCTTTTGCTAATAACTCTTGATATAATCAAGATAGAGACGTGCAAATGACACTACTGTGTTTGTCTCGTCGAGTCGCGTCGCCCCATATGCAACATGACCTACCTGGGTCACCAAATGACTTTGACTTGTGGTCAAATTTTGAAGTTGACCAAGCCAGGTCACCATTAATATGTTGTTTCGAAAAGCGCCTTTACGAGGCAAACACGATGGTGTTAAAATTACTGCTATATGTCTAACCAATACACAGTTATTTATAAAAACGTTTTTGAAAAAAATGTCTTCGTGACCTTTGGTGACCTCTGGGACTTAAACTATTGACCTGAGCTTAAATTTGAATTAAACTAAGGTGATTTTCATTTTCATGAGCTTTCGATTGCTTTTTCCGTTTGTTACTAGCTCTCATAGTTCCCGAAATATTTGGGGGTTTCTAGAGCAGTTGGAAAATGTGATATTTGATGACCTCTGGTGACCTCAATATTAACCTGAGCCAAATAATACCCGAATTAACTTTGAATGGCCTTGTAGAGCGCTTTCGAACACTGTTTTTGCGTCTTGCTAGCCTTTTTAGTTTTTGAGTTAGATGGGGATCCCAATGGGATTTTGCATGCTGATCATGCCAGCTAGCAAAATCATGTACCGTTGACGTCACGACCATCGACCAATCAGAGGCCTTGAGACACTGTTTTTAGCAGGAATGGCCTACCTTGTTATATAGCCTTGAGTGCAGCCATGTTAACACCACTACCATAAGGCCAAAGGTTAAAGAAAATAGTTCACCTTGGAAATATTTTACCCAACAAGATTTGATTATATTTTTTAATACAATTTCTTTTTATATTGTCAGAAATGGCCTTATATCGCGCCGATTCAGGACAGAAGGTCGTACATTTGTATTGTTTATCAAAACTATATGCATACTCTCTGAGTCAGAGTCCTGACGTCACGCGAATGTAAAAAATGGTTCCGCCAATCAGATTTGAAAGTAGTCGCGTAAAGATAGACTCGCATTGGAGATGTGCCAACCGGCGGCCGGCGATTAGTTTGCTAGCACCAGCTGCAAGCTGATTGGCTGATGGTATAGCCTCTGCCCGGGCTAGAACCAGTACAACATTCTTTCGCCAGCACTGCATTCCTTCGCCATAAACTCAAATATATTCGGCTGGAGAGTCCTTTCAGTCAAGAAAACTTGCAGATATGGGTTTCCCAACACGGGCTACAAAACTGCTATCTCAGTTTAAAACTAATGTTGAAGGTGAACTATTTCCTTTAATGGCGCCACAGCGAAAAGGGTTATATTGGCGCCCACACAATTAGAGAACGCTTCATTAGTTTGAGTTTATCCTTCGGTTATTATTTTTCCATTAACTAGGCTGGATGACTGGATTGGATAACATATTAACCCTCGCCCTACGGGAGCTTTTTCACCTTCGCCTTACGGGGGGGCCTGACAGGCCCCTCCCCTTGTTAAATTCAAAACCAAGCAACTTAGAGCAATGCGGTAAGAACCAGCATGTTGCCTGTCATGAGAGGAATAAAACAGTATGCGATTTTTAGGTTTCAGGTCAACGGGTGACCTTCCAGGTGAAGTGAATGACCTCGGATTTGCCACGTCCAGAACAGCGATTTTGCTCTTCAGAAAACCTCAAAATTAGAAACTGATAAATGTAAATAAAAAGGCATGTTCCTAGACCAGTTTTGGCTCAAAAATACAGAAAAGTAATTATTTGTTCGTATCTTGTCAAAAAAAGTCACAAAAGTTATCAAAAAAATGACGTCATCAGTTTCTTACACTTAGGGTGTCATCACTCAGTCAAAAATGAAGATATTGCTTTGAAATTTGGTATGGGTATTTCCATGCTCAGTATCTCACATACGAGAGATACACATACTCACATATATTATCACATACACATACTCGTATATTCCGGTTTTTCTAACATCTTAGACAATTTTGATTTTGTGGGGATTTTTTTTTTATTTTTTTTATTTAAGGAGTCAAAAACCCAAAATTGTGCAAATCCGAGATTGCCATTTGAAAGAGAATGCCATTTTGTATCTTTGGTAAATTGCGTTTGTAATTTCCTTTAGAACTCGGATTTCTACCAATTTTTCTAATATTTATATTTTTCCACCAACATGACGTCATCAAAACATGATTATTTCCCACACTTCTCAACTAATTTCAATTGAATTGTACATCTTACGTATAATTGTTGTAAACTCAGCTACCGAAAATTGCAGCAAGATGCGCCGCATGTATACAAAGTTATTGAAGAAAAACATCAGGGGGGGCTGTCAGGTGACGCCCGCATGATTCACTGTCCATATATGATATAGTCAATGACTGGAATAGGCTTCCTGCTGACATTGCAAGCTCACCATCTCTCAACAACTTAAAAAAAACAGTTGAAACTGGGAGTACATCCTATCTGACTCTGATTAGCTACAACCATTGGGCTCGTTGAGAACAGGCATGGACAATGACGATAAGGTAATGCAAGGTAAGGTATCTACACTGAAAAAAAAAACATTTTACTACACCGTTACCACCTATAGCCTTATTACCACCCCTGTACCACCGCAACGACACTTCTACCACCCCACTACCAGCGCATTGATGGTTGACTGGAGTAGTACAGATATGGTAGAGATTACTACCCTTCGACTACAGTGGGTGGTCGTCGGGGTTGTTAGGCCATAGTAGCGGGGTGGTAGGTGGGTCGTCTGGGGGTAGCCAAATGATCGTTGGGTTCAAAATGCTGCGCGCGCGCGCGGTTCCTCCGCGGACATCGAAATCAAACAAACCATATTTTTATTACGAGGGGTGGGCCTCTAATTGACGATTAAAAACAGTTGTCTTAAATTCTAATTTTGAAGTTTGGCTGGAAAGTCCGTAAAACATTCAAAGGTCCTTATATATTGACGGGGTCGTAAGGACATGGTAATACCATGGGTGGTAGGTGGGTCGGCTGAGGGTAGCCAAACCGTCTGGTCGTCTGGGGGTATACGCCCAGGCGACCCTCCTACCACCCCAGCAAAACAGGCAGTTTCGAATGCCCGACGCCGAGCCCTGTAATTTCCTGTAATTCGCCATGTCAGCCTAACATTTTTT